>DVXP01003574.1:0-11175 GCA_018235645.1 Junonia grisea
GATGGCATACATGCATATTATACGTACTTACCCCTTTCTCCAGTGAATTGTAACAGTTAAAACAGTTTATCTGTTTTACTGTTTTGTCATAAATTTACAAAATCCACAGGAAATTTTAAACTTAAACGTTTCGAACAATTTACAGCGTTCGTGGTCACTGGTAGACATTAGCCTAATCTACCCGTGACCCTGATTGCTGTAATGTCAGTTACAGCGATTTGGGTGTGCTGTGTTTATTTCGAGTTGGTAATCAAAATATACCCTCGTTGGGACCGAACCACAAATACAACAGCACTGCTAAGGTGTTATTCAGTACGGCTAGGTAATTAACTAATTATGGATAATTGAGTTCTTAATTGTGAAAAATAAACTATACGTGTATACAAAATTTCGTTTCCCGTGTGTTAACAACTAATTTTGTAAGAATGAGGTACTAATAACAATACAAATGTCCTCATTAGATATTAACTACGAAATGTAGTTTTAATGTAACTTTCAAGATTAGTCCCACATTGTTAATTGAGTTCTCAACTCCCCTTGTAGATACGGTAAAATTGGTATGGAGTATAACAACCATAAAGAATTGTTAGCCCGTTTAAATTCTTATCAGAAATACTGATTTCACTTCATGCAGATCCACCAAAGCGTTGGTTTTTTTTTTTTGACCAAAAACCACAGTCATTCCGAAATTATTATTGAATCTACATGCTATTTTCATTGCTTTATTACATTTTCGAAAAAACCGTTGATTACTGAAATCGAATTCGAAAAAAGTTGAGCAAACAGATTAATAAATAAAAATAAAGCGAGTGCGTCGCATTCGACGGCCCCCTCTAGAGATGCTTGTGTCGGCCGGGATCCGGAAAAAAAAAACGGCGCGACTGCAAACACCCAGACCACGACAAACACTCGCATTGCGTACTCAAATGTTTTTATGAGCGACACCTCCATGACACCCATGACAATCGTATTGTATCATAACATATTGCTACATCATGAAAACTGAAAAATGAAACTGAAGAAAATTAATATGATCTTGTTTTTATACATGCAAAATGTTAATGATGTAAGCACGTATCTATGTAACTGTAAACATATCAATCTAGGTAGATAGATGCCATGAGATTTTACTTTTGTAAAAAAATTTATTTATAGTATTTTTATAGTATGTAAAAACATATCAAAACTGTCAGCGTTTTTAAAATTCAGTAAAAGCTCAAATACGGTTTGTGCTCGATATTTTTTTTTTCTTAAAATTTAGTTTTGTTGATGACTATAGATGGGTTAGGTACTGTATAGAGATATTGTTACAAATCCAGCCTGTATAACATTATTAAAAATTAAAATATTTCGACTGGATTGCGTAATATAGTTTGGCCCTACGACAACAAAAGTAGCAAATTTAGCTTGACCTTTATGTGCTTGTGTTTGCTCGCATTCCTTTTAGTCGCCAGGCTCTCGGCTTTAGCTTAATGTTAAAACAAACTGAGTAACCTAAGTTTGTTTTGTCTGTCATGTACTCCGCGAGTTGTTGCTACGGAGATTTATTCATGATTATTAATTAACTCATAACCGTATAGATAATTAGTAGACATCGGATAATTGCATTTACGTAAAATCTATAAAACGTTTTTTTGGTGGTGTTACTACGTATTTTGATATATTTTATTTGATAGTGTAAATGCATTGAATATTTCACTAGTAATAGGTAAAAATTATTTTATATATCGCCTATATTTTGCCATTTCAATACCGACAAAAGCCTTAATTTGAATATAGGTATATAAAAAAACGTCAATTTAAATAATATATAATAAAAAGAGACGTTTTACCATGATAAAGTGATGATAGATATGGGGAGGCAGAAATATTTCTTTTGTAGTATAAAAATTGACAAGGAAATAAGTGTTTTCTAAATAGGGGTAAAATCTTTTGTACGTAAATACTTCATATTTAAGTAAATTACTACATGTTTAAGTAAAAAGACTCCGGTAAATCATATCTCATAATTTATAAATTAGAAATGAAATCCAAGTTTCAATATTGAGCAATGCCTTCTTTAGGGATGCAATTCATGCCACTCAAGGAAATGGAAAATCAATCGACTCAGTCATTTTGTTATGTACGGGATACAGTAATACATATTATACTTAAAATTTTCTGTACCAAATAAAAATAGTTCATAAAAAAAAATTAAATTTGCGACCTTTGACTCTGAATAAAATGTTTAGCACACAAGCAATCGATTGGGACTCTTCGAGATTTCATGACAACGGTATCCCGTTTCCCGGTTACGTGCTTTGTAAATTTTCAGCTTCGATTTTTTTTGTCGAGTTGATAAATCCACATACCCTGATATAAACGGAAGTCATATTAGTTACACTACTTATAATTTGAGAACAGCTGCATCGGATCTTGGATTTTTTGGATTTATATTTTTTTTTATTTTATATATGTAGGAGAATTACTAAATCAACATATATTATTATATAATCTGCGAACTAACATTGATACTTGACTTTATTTATTTTATGGTATTAATTAACAATTCAATAATATTCAGTGCATGGGTCAAAATAGTTCCGAAGAAGTCTGCCTTGCCAGTTCCTTTTCCTTTGCCTATTCGTTACTTGGCTGTTTACACTGCCGCGTGTCTATATAAACGACTTCTCGGAAAATATCAAAATAAATATTAAAGTGTCCCTGATCAGTGAATTGTAAATAAGTCAATACATATTTAAATAATATCTGTTGCTACTTATCAATGTCAAGCTATGTGCGTAGCGTTCGCGATTTACAATTCGCTTGTTACCATTATTTCAATGTCAACCGACAATCAACATACATGTATTTTTCTAACGAGTCGTACCATGCCTTCCGCATACGTAATAGTAGTGTATAGTATTTTTTTCGTAAATAGCTGTGATTTGAAATGATCGATGGTTGGTTGGTGAAGGGCGTGGAAGTGTCGCGGGCCGCAGCGCAGCGGTGCGCGCGTCACTGTGCCCCGAGGACTGTTGCGCTTGCTGAGGTCGTTGCCACCGACATATTTGATGTTCTAACTCTTATCTGTGAATAAGATTATCAAAAACATTTTAATTTTGGAACTTGTATACTCAGCAACTATGCTAATAGAACAGATATACGTAATGTTTGTATTATAATTATTTTTTATCTAGGATGGCCAAGTGTCGTGCTTTCTCAGTATATCATATATCTTGGGTTTTAGCGTTTTCGTGAAAGTTTTTAAACAGTATCCTGGTTTTAACCATCGCATCGTCCTGTTTTTAGTATTAATGTATAGAAAACGTTATAAAATATACTGTACCATAACATGCAATATACAACGAGTACGTAATCAGACCCTAACTTGATTGAAATGTCTTCAAAGAAATCCTACGCAATATTTATTTTCATACACGTAATATTGAGTTAGAATTTAAGAATTTTCCTTCATCTATTTAATAAAGGGGTTGTGAGGGTATGCCTGCACCTGAGTGCACCTCCCTGCACCCCATCTCGGCGCCCACGTCTTGTGTAGTATAATAATATTTATCCAGTATTTTCCTTTGCCTACACACAGCCAATTACGTGTCGTTAGACTTCAGAATAAATTCTATTAATTCGACGAAAGAACGTTATACATCTAATAACTGTATCAATTTGGTATTAAGTTTTATTGGAAGGATGTTTGCTTTCTGTTTTGAAGTAAGTGTATGATAGATTCGTAAGCTAATGGACTACTTCACTTCAAAACTTCGGCAAAAACCTTAACAGGATTGAGCATAGTTTCTTATTTTTTTTTTATAAGGAACTTATATTCATGTTAGGTAGTAGACATCGGAGGTAAGTTATTGATTTATTGATACTCTCGTTACGAGTACTGAAATGAATATTGTCTATACTTATACGTGAAGTGAAGTTACGTGAAGCGAAAACTTCTTTTACATTTTCACGAAAATTTGGTGCACGATATGAAATTTGACATCTAGTTAAATCCTTATATGGAGAACGATTCAAAAAGTTAATTTTTAATATTTGTAATAATATCAGTCACAATACTGTCAAATGTCAAGATGTCAGATTTAAATAATATAAAAAGTAATGACTTAACTAAAAGGTTTCATGGTCGATTCTATCGACCACAGAAGACAGATAGTCCTCTAGCACCATTACATTGAATAAATATAAGTTAAGATATGATCATCACTTGGTATACGTCATTCTTTACAATATATAATTATACAAAAAATGAACCGTATCCTACGGTTCATTTTTTGTATAAATAACAAGAACCTTAAAATAACGAACTTTGATCAAAGTTTTTAAATTCATCTAGAACTGCCAGTAAGACGTTATATAAAATATTCCTTTGAATTACGAATGTCTTTCCAAATCACATGTTAATAATATAACCGGAAACGTTGACTTACAATCTCCTTGACATATTACGAGGGAGTAGGTGCCTGCAAGGACAAAACCCCGCCAGTAGTTATATTTATATCTCTGTGGACTCTGTGGCTAATGCACATTGCG
Organism: Junonia grisea; assembly: GCA_018235645.1. Taxonomy (NCBI): domain Eukaryota; kingdom Metazoa; phylum Arthropoda; class Insecta; order Lepidoptera; family Nymphalidae; genus Junonia; species Junonia grisea. The sequence goes on from DVXP01003574.1 coordinate 4,537, forward strand.
AGGAGCGACCATTTTCTGTTGTACCTTGGGGCGTAAGTCGGAAGACAGATGCACCAATTGTTTTGTACCAATACGTAGCAATTAAGTTATTTTTTTTAATAATATCCACATTGAACCATAAGTAAACACTCAATCAACTTTTCAATGACAATGCATGGAATAGCGTCCCTTTCAAGTTTACGCCACAGTAATTCATATTCGACACAAAAAAAATAATATTGCATTATAACTTTAATAATACATTAAACATCTAAACTTACTTCTGTAGGTATGTTCATATTATAATTGGAAGTTATTAAGATTATTACAGAGATAGAATACTATGACACATATCATCGACAACACCACAAGTTGTGCTGTGTGGTCGACAACTAAACCCCTTTGAGATAAGGTCTAGGATGAACTATGAAGATGCATCACATCAAATTCCAAAGCACAAGGAAGACGTATTATTATCATGTACATCCATAGCGTCTCGGAACGCCACCCCCTCGCCCCCTTCGTGCCACCTCACTAGGGCCCACTATTTGGAACTAAAAATTGTTAATGGTGGTCTTCGCCCATCTAATTTTACAACATGGCAAAGAAATTTATTCAGTTTTTATCAGACATTAAACATTGAAAAATTGTCCCTACTCGATTGAGGAATTAACAAGTTACTGTATTTGCATTTAACAATATGTTAAGAAAATATAGGTCCTAGGCCTAATAAGCTAAGATCGGCAGCAATAATATCGTGAAATTCCATTATTTAAAAAAAAATTCATCGCTCACAAAAGGAGTAAAAAAGATTTGGAACAGGAACAGGAACATCAGTCTAGAGAAACGCGAGTGTGTACTCTATTCCGCAATACCTAAGATATCGAGTACTACGGAGAATTGACAAGTATTTCGTAATACTTTAGCATGAGGAATGTAACCTTGACATGCAGCTGCTGTCGGTTCTTTTTAACCTCAAAAAAGAGGAGGATATTTTATTGGATACGCTTTTTTATTTGCTCCTTATTAAATTACTAGCTTTTCCCTGTGGCTCTGCCCGCGTAGATGTCGTTAATCGCATGGTATGATAGTATTCTAAAAAATGTCTTTGTGAAATCTAACATAAATGAAATTAAAATGAAATGTAAACAAAAATGTTACATTTAAAATATCACAAATATAAAAGCGGTGTCAAATTAACTTAATAAAACACTTTACCATTGCCATAGATTTATTTTACAAAATCCGTAGCATTTTGTATATTGTTGGGTAATTTGTATTGATCCGTCTATAAAAAGAAATGTTGACTGAATCGTGACATTTCAACTTTTATAACACTCAGTACAGCACTGTCGAATTATTTATAACTGTAGCTAGAGCGGACGACCACAAATTATCCATTTTAATTAAAACACACCGAGAACACTTCCATAATACAAAACTGGTGGATATTCCAAAAGAGAGCAAAGGCTCGGAATTCAGGAGGCGGTGAGTGCAACCGCACGCGTCTTCGGCACGCGCGAGCCCCCTCGTTACGGAACACGTTCACTTTACATGTACTTTCTCCGCAAAACGCAGTGCATCTCTCAATCCCCTTCGACCCTTTATTGTGTTGATTTCAATTATCACCATTGCATAAAAGACGTCTTTCCCTTTACCGGCCTATGGACACGCGGCCTCACCGCCTCAAAATTGACTTTTTGTTACGTTTTAATACGATATTTATTTGTCGTGTCCTTTGGGCTCTTCTATAAATAATGTACATCCATATGGATAGGACATAATAAAACATTAACAAAAAATAAACCGCTTAAAAAAAAGTAAACAAGTCAAAATATTTTTTTTTTCTACAACTCTTTGCAGTCGGTGCCAAGCAGGCAAAATACTGTAATCGGTACCAAGTACCTAGGTTTTATCAACTGGCACTTTAAATGATTTGAGGTGCGGAGGAACTTTAAAATAAAAAAAAGAATCGTCAAATTCGTTCCAGCCATTTTCGAGTAATCAGTGTACATACGTAAAAAATATCGATCGAATTGAGAACTTTGTTTTTAAAGTCAGTTATAAATTCGATAAATGTTTTTATTGTAGTTACATAGGCAATTCGAAATTTAGTTCGAACGCAGAACGAATGCATGTTAACACTTTGTAACAGCTGTGAGTTAAAAGTGCGCCAATTTAAAGCAAAATATTTTTAAGTATAGAAAAATGCTAAATTATTTTGAGATTTACATGATTTTGGTTTGAAATCTCATATAAGTATATAAAAATAAATCGCCGCTTGCCTTTACGCTTAGACGGCGGCTGGTCCAATTTCGCTAATTCTTTTTTGTTTTCTTTATTTTTATCGGAAATAGGAAAATAGCGAGGAAATGTGAGAATACTTCAAACATATTTCTGAAATTCTAAGCTGATGTTGAATTTAATATTCATAATAAAGACAGGACAATGTTTGTCGTGTCAGGTAGTAATAGTATAAGATACGTATAACTAAAAAATATAATTATGTAAATAATAAAAAAAAAATCTTCGAAGAGTATTCAAACAAATCTTGTATTAATATTTTTTTATTCGAATTTCATTATGTATGACAGAATTATTTCTCTTTAAAAGTCTAAAATAAAAATTCTCGTAAAAAAAAGTAACTATTCGCGTAAAAGGCATATGTCATTGTGACCACGCTAATTTTTTAACACACGTGTTTGTAACTACTCTCATATCTAGAAATTAAAATTAAAATTGAAAATTTGGTATTTAAGTTTTTAAGTTACGTAAAATCTTTTAAATCAAACACGGATATCATTGATGTATGATGCCCCCTGATAAGAAAACAGGGTACGTTACGAAACGTTTCATGAACAAACACACAACGACGAGTAATTAAAGTGATGATAATTGAAATTTTTCGAAATTTCCTGAATTCCATGCAAACAGTTAGAATATGGAAATTTTTAACATGGTGATTTTTATATTTTATCCAAAATGATTAATTTGCCTATAGTGGAATCATGTCTGTGAGTTCTTTCTTTATCTATTCCTAATTATTTTTATCCGTCGATACACCAGCGTGGATTTTATTCACGTTTACGTTACGTTTCGTAAACACAAAAAACAAAAATGTGCGAGTTGGATTCGCGTATCGAGGGTTCCTTTTTCTCTCTTTAGGTACGTAACCCAACAAACACACTCTTTCCCTTTTATTTCATTCTTTGGCATATTTGCCGACTTTTTACATACATACATAAACTTGGTCGGTTTTAAGTTTTAAAGCTTAACTTAAATTATTCAAGAACGCAAAAGAAAATAAACATAATTATAATCGTCGAAATAATCGTAGTATCGAACCGGTGACGAAATCAATTTTATCCTGAAAAATAACTGGCTCACGTGTTTTTCTATGTCGTCCTCCAACGAATGTTTAGTTCGCAATAATAAACGTAGTAGAGTACTACTACGTTTGGGAGGCCTCTCATTTCTCAATGTAGTAGTAGTACTCACAACACAGGCCGTCGACCGATTTATAGCCGTAATTGGTCAGGGCTGTGAATTGTACAGCTGGGCTGAGCAGGAGAGTGATCGCAGACATGAAAAAGGAGAATAAATTAATGCAGTTGTCAACACAGTAGAATTTAATATTTTTAAACAAAGACAAAATAATCTTGCTAATTTTCCTTTTTGATCATGTCTGTGATTGATTATATGAAGTTTTACTTCATAAAAAAATGCTTAATAAAAATTATATTTCTAACTCTACATACACATCTGTTATAAACATAAAATCGGTGATAGTTTCACGGCATTGAATGGATTTTTGGCAACCTAGTAAACACACGTGTATCTTCTGTTGGGTACTCTGTGCTCGATCTCGTATTAATTGAAGTAAGTGTCCGTGGTCTAGACGTCCATTTCCTCCGCGCGTTCGTTGACACCGCCGCCCCCCGCGTCTCGGCCAGCCGCCTCGCGCGCGCCCTCACGATCTAGTACCAACCGGAAACTGCGCGTGTTCGTCACGCTCGCTGGTGTCCTACGCCTCAGAAGTACTACCGTCCGAAAATGACTCACTCGCTCTATTGCCATTGGCAAATCACAATTCAGTGGAACGTGTACGAATTGACCGCGATGAAGGTGATGATGAATTACTCATTAGAACGAATAATTAACCTGCGGATCAAATTTAATTGATCAAAAATTGTTAAGTGCATAAACGAGATATTTTCAAATGTACCGATGACCTGGATGAAAATCAGAAGTATATCTATATTTTGATCTTAATTTCGCAGACATGATACAAGGGTGGATTGATAAGGTCCGGTAAATATGACACGGAGTTACGTTTGTCAAATGGATTTTTTTTTTCAACGTTATCTATTTTCAGAGCTATACACTCACTCAGAGGATGCTGGAGTTTCTTTGATGTCCTCTTTTCGTAATGTTTTCGAGGGCCCTTAAAATTCCACTTAGTTTCGGAAATAATTTCCAAATCTTTTTCACCCAAGTCATTTTCTTATATAAAGAAAAGAGAAATCACTAGGTCAGGATGGGAATTTCATAGCGAAACTCTTCTTTTTTTTTTAATATGCATCCATGGGCTCACAGCTGCCCATGCCTTTGATTTTCCATTGTTTACAATTTTTATTCCTCTATGCGTACATTCCTTTAATCAACAAGAACTTAGAACTACTTTAACTTAATGTTACTAAGGACCTAAGTCCAAACCTGACATAATGTTTTATTTTCCTTATTTACTTATATAATTTTACTAATAGTAATACATTATAACTAAGCACCTATATCTATTTATGTTATATACATTTATTAATGTGATCTATGTTTTAGTGGATCCTGCCCCACTCCTGATCATTCTGAACAAGGCCTCTATTACCTTTGTGTCACGCTTGCGCATTGACATTTTTAGATTGTGCTCTATTTACTTTCTATTTACTTTCTTTGAGGCTATCCTTGAGGCTCCCACCGCTCGGCTGATAAACCTTCCAACCAACCTTCCGGCCAACTGAACGTTCAATCGTTAAGGCACCCTCACGAAAATATGGGAGGTTATGCGTATTGACATAGAGTCGAGTCACAAAACAAGTATAGCTTTCAACACTATTTCTATAGTTATATTCCATTTGCTCGAAAAGGCCGATACTAGGAGACGGCCGATATATGGTGCCACCACCCTACGTAAAAACTAAATTTTAACTTAGTGATGAGTTTAAAATAAGTACAACATATGCAGTAAATTTTTTAAAGAAAATATACCCAGAATAGCTAAGGTCATGCTTTTATTGTTCAATTAAATAAATCTGCAATCAAAATATGTTTGCCCACAGCTTTTACAAAAAATTATCGTTATGTAACTTGCATTATAGATTGTCTGGAAATAGAAATCCAAAAACCAAGCAAAGTATTAGATCAGTCCTTAACGTGGTCTGAATATAAAAAGGCCAATACACTAAAATATTTAATATCAAGTACACCAAATGAACTGGTTAACTACATTTCACAGGGCTATGGAGTAAGAACCAGTGATGTATGTTTGCTTGAAAATTGTGGTTTCTTAAACTATTTGCCAAGCGCTTCGACTGTGATGGCCGACAGGGGCTTTAAGCATATTGGAGTCACTGCTTCTCCAGAAAGGGTGTAAATTATTAAGACCTGAGAGAGATCCTAGCATGCATAAACATAACATCAACATAAACTATCTAAAGAAGAAGTCAAGGAAATAAAAAAAAAACTGCTAGGTTACATATACACATAGAAAGACATGATACGACGCTACAGAGAATTTTCTATGTTAAAACCACATGCCTATATAAATAATAACTTAATTGGAAAAGTAGATGACGTAATAAGTATTGCATGTGGTCATATGAATTTACAGAATTTTTTATTAATTTCTAAATAAAAGAGGTTGATTGATGTATTAAATCAATGAAATTAAAAAAGTGTATCGTCTTTTAATTTTTGTATTTTAATTTCAGTTTCATGTTTTTTTTTTCAACAAGACACTAAAACATCTCAAAACATATTAATATTATAGTTTGTTAGGTACAATGTCAAGACCTAGTTATAATCAGTAGCACAAAAATAATAATTTTGATTGCACATACATTTAATGTAGCATTATATTTATGAGCTTTTCTATTTATTATGTAATCATCCTTACTTTTTTTGCTAAATGGACATTTTATTTCCACCAAAAACAGTTGACCTATTCCACGAGAAAATTAAAAGAATCATTAGATACATCAGTTTCCTTTTTGAAGCCATTACCTTATTGCAAAACTGGATAATGTTATATTTTTGCTCTTACTAATTTCCTAAACTCAATAATTAATAAGAAATTTTGTAATAATTAATGTAAAATAGGAAATACTAAAATGCAAATATACAATTTTTTTAATTAATATATTAATCACACTCTGTGGTTTTTTGGAACTTTTTTTCTAACATACCTTCGACTGTTTCTCGAACTTTACTTTCTAAAATCTTGCCACGCTTCATAGCAGGAGTTTCTGGGATTTTTCCACCCATAATCAAGTCGTCTAAAGTGTCCCCCCTTTTTTTGTTATTTTTAACTTCATAAGCTTTTGAAGCTGTTATTCTACCAAACCTTAACTCATGCCATAAACTGCTGTCTGCTTGGTTTTTTTTTAT
>DVXP01003575.1:0-11174 GCA_018235645.1 Junonia grisea
TTTCTTCCGGCACATGCAGGTTTCCTCACGATGTTTTCCTTCACCGCCGAGCTCGAGATGAATTTAAACACAAATACAAAAAAAATAATTAATTAATGAATAAATATTACAATTCATCAAGTACCGAGAGTCATGACCTAGATGCACTCTCCTAGACGTATATTTAATAACAATTTCCTAGCTATAATCTAGGATCTTAACATGTTCATATGTCGACACCTTTGTTTATTTACGTCAATATGCGTGAAGGGTTATTGTTCATTCAGTGTTAAGAGGGTTACATCGATAACAACGCATTATGCACTTGCTTATCATATAAGAAAGATAACGCCCACGTTCTCTGAACTGGATTAGTCCTACCTTATAAATAAAATATCAAGATGATAATGTTTTAGATAATAGTTTTTTACTAAATACATATGAATATACACGATATTTATGTAAAAATGTACATTATATAGATATTTTTAGGGTTGGTTGCGGCTAAATTGCGAAATGGGTGGACCAATTTTTGACAGGACTGACACTGATAGACAGCCGAGTTTGAAAGGAATATAAAAGGGTTCCGTGGGAAAAAAATAAAGTTCATGAATTGTTTTTGTCGTGGACTAGTGTATTCTTTGTTAATGATTATTAAACTAGGGATTTAGGTACATATGTACTCTGTATGTACGACATCGAAATAGTTCTCTATTCTACTAAGCCATCGAGATATAACTGTTTAATAAACATTAATTTCGACTGTAGAGGATTTCTTTATTAAAAACGTAATAAAGCTCTCGATTTTCCTCTCTTAAACTTTAACGGACAATCCTTTACTGTATGCAAAATTAAGAACACAACAAATGCATAGAAATGTTTTATTTGAAGTCGAAAAATACGTAGCATTAATTAACTTTACAATCGCGACATGTTTTCAACGTTCGTTAGATGTATTCAACTTTGAATAGACGTAAAGTTCGGGATTTTTCAGGACGTTGTTACTTTTACAACAATAAACATCAGCAGTTAGCAGTTTGCGCTTTATGAAATGTAAAATAAAATTTCATAAAGTTTCTGTCGCTTTTAATCGAATAATTATGTGAGTATTTCGTCGCGTTTTTATTGTGATGATATAATTTAATAAAAACTTAAACATTGTATGGCATCACCATGCTTTAAACAACCAAGAAAAGTATCGTGAGGAAACCTGCGTGTGCTGGAAGAAATTCTGACACATGTACATCCACACTCGCAGTGGAGCAGCGTGGTAGATTAAAGCTCCTAAACCTCCTGCCTAGTGGAAGAAGAGGCCTATGCCCAGCAGTGGGATATATACAGGCTGCTACTTTACTAACATTATAATTCCAAAGTGAGTTTGTAATACTATTCCGCTTCCACGATTTTGAAAACTTGGAGACGTAGAGAGAGTAAATTTAGAAGCCCAAATACAACAAAAGGCCACTTTTTAAGACACTAATTTCATCCCGAGGAAGTGAACTTACCGTGGGACGGTAAACAGTTTACGTATACACGAACACCTAGTACATATATCTATAATGACAAACTGAACTAACTTTGCCACCTGGTTTACCCCTAACCATCCGATACCATACTAAAACCATAGCGAAACGTTTCATTAGCGCTGCATTATGTTAATTAAAACAGTCGGAACATAAGCTTAATTCTACGTTTTAATTATTTTAATACAAATGAAAATGGAAAGTTAGTCGTCACGTTCGTACTTAAAAACAGTATGTCTGGTTTAGAGTTTAAAATAATGTAACCCTTTCCAGGAAATTATTTCCATCTAATTAAGTTTGACTTATAACTTATTATATAGAGAAAAGATTTGGTTACATGTATGTATGTAACGAATGAACTCATAAGCAACTGGACCGATTTCAAAAATTCTTTCACCAATAGAATGCAACATTATCCTTGATTAACATAGTCTTAGAAAATCTTCGCAGAATAAGACTCAACATGTGCCAGTTATGATTTAAAAAAATTAAAAAAGCGCCAATTAGAATTATTCTGTGTTCGGATTTGTCGATCTTGTATTGAAATATTGTCTTTTTCGTTATTTAAGAATTTGGTTTTATTAAATAATTTAAGTAATTTAATAATAAAATGTAAAGTCCGCTTCGCACATTCATATATATACATTTTTCTTCAGTCCTTGTAAATACGAAGGCCAGGGCGGAAAGCTCGTCTTCATCATAAAATATGAGGTCAATGACCTGTCAAAATCCAAAAAAAAATTGGCTCGATGTTTCATCGTATCGGTCAAGGTCGTGGAAAGTGAAACGTGGGGAAACCTCTGCCCACGCCGCCCACGCCGTAGTAGCGTAAGGTCCTCCCTATATGGTAACGCGAATTTACATACTACACTCGTCATCTGCGCTTGCGGCTTCATTCACGCGAATCTTGAGAAAACTAAAATGAGTAGCTGTTTCGTCGTCCTCGTCCATCATGTTTGAGGGACATAACCATACTAAGTTACCTATTTCTTAAGACTTTTCCATCCGTAGTATTTGCCAAAACCCGCCTCTCCTCCAAACTTGTCACTTAATGACAAATGATCTGTAGTATTTGCCAAGACACCCTCCACTCCCCCAAATATGCCAAGGAGTTAGCGTGATAAGTGTGAATTTTGGTGGCCTTTTCTTATAAGTTTTGACTCTAACTTTATCTCAACGAAAATTTTTAAATCTTTTGACTAGAAATCAATTATTGTTAATCTTATACTTACTAATTAATTTTTATATCCTTAACCAATACACAATTAAGTTTCTCTTAAACAGTGTACATATGTAATAGTAAGTATCAGCCAACCCGCAGTGGAGCAGCGTGGTGGATTAAGCTCCTTAACTTTTCCTTAACAGAAGAACGTTTGCCCAGCAGTGGGACATTTACATGCTGTTTCTTTACTTTAAGTATAGTATACACTATAATTCATCCATGAATCTATGGCACAACGTCACATAAGTCGCAGGTGTGTCCGATCCTTTACGTTTGAACAAATTTTCGTATTCTCTACACAATACACGTCGTTTTGAAGTGTAACCGTGTTTGAGGCTTTTCCGCTTGGCTCCACATACAGAAATTTACGGCGTCTTAGCTTTATTTACTGACATAACAAAATTGTCACGTGACAAACAATTTACAAGTGCTTTTAAATGTATTTGAACTATTCTGACATTTGTAAGAGATAATTATATTCAGTTATTGCAATAAATAAATAACTAATAATAAGTATTTTTGTTTAATTGTGGCGTCAGAAAACCTCTGATTGAGTTAAAAGAGTTGAGTCGGTAAAACGGAAAAAACGAAAATTAACAGAAATGATAATGTTTTCACAAAAAACACAATCGACTTCGGTAAAGACGTCATAAAAATCGCGCTGACAATATTAAAAGTATTGCATTACTTCTTTCTATCAATTTTCTAAATCATAACCGATTTTGCCAAAGAATATGTTCAAAAATGGCGAATATTCGAATACACATAAAAAGACATATTGAAAACTCCTTTTTATGAAGTCGGTTAATTAGCCCTAAGATAAATCAATTTCGAACATAATCTCAACATTTCTGGGAACGCGAAGTTATCAACAGGTATAAAGTTATACATGAAACACGATACCATTACACTTACTCACACTTGCGCGTACACACAACGCACACGATGACAAAATACGCGTACGGTGAGCATACTAACGCAAAATGCGCTTACAATTACACACACTAATGCAAGATGCGCGTGTAGCCGTATACACACAATTACGCACACTAACACAAGATGCATGTTTGTACACGCAACGCACACTAGCCCAAGATGCGCGTACGCACACAATTAAAATCAACCTGTTGGAAAAAATCGAGGCAAGGGTGGGTGTGTGAACTCGAGATGATAGTTGTGTCGTATAATCTTGATACTTGTAGTTCGAATAGCGGTACGCTGCAACTTCACATGGTACAATTAGGTTTTTTAATGTCTTTTATGAATTACTTTGTCAGCCCTTTTTGTATTATTATGTTCTGAATCTGAGAGGTTAATTTTTAATGCTAGAATCTGGGAATCATGATGATTACATTATATAAGTACAGACATTAAATATCATGGGAAACGAAAAATTCAAACCGAAATTTGTACAATATTTTTGAAAAACATTATGAAACATTTTTAAAGTTAGTCAAAGGTAAAGTAGTAAGATTAGTAAAAGATAGTCCGAACCCTATTTTAATATTAATTCTATTATTTGTAATACATTTCCAAAATACAAACAACGACGAAAATAAAAGCAATACTAATTATTTATTTGTATGTTTGTTACAGGTAAGGAACATTTGGATCATTTAAAAAATATACAACAACAAGGTAAGTACCTACATAATTTTGAAACGAGAATAAAAATGTATCTTTACTCAATTTATAACATGCGAACAAATTGTAATATAATTTTCACATTAAAAGTAAACGAGACAAAAGGGTAGAGCTAATATAGGACTTGAGACTTGAACACTTTACTAAGACTACTTTAAAAAAACGATCAAGACTACCCAAGCGCGGTACAAGGGACCACCTCGAGAAAAAACACGGGTCACCCAATATCCTGAGCAGATGCTGTGCTCTTTGAGATGAAATTAATAATAAAAAATCATCTTTTCACGAAATTTCGCCACATGCGAAGCGCTGCGACGAAGGATATCCGAATTTTTTATTTATTCTAAGCACATTCCTTCTAAACAAGTTTGAACATTATAATTATCATATAATTATTTAAAAAACACACTGTAATGAGATTACATTCATCAATAAATAGTTATTAAAATAAACAAAACAAACAATTTAGTAATTAAATCTGAGTTAATTAATTAAATTAATTTAGTAATTAAAATAAACAAAATAGTTTTTCAAAATTAGTAATAAAAATGTTTTCAAACCAGTATTTGAAAAACGAATGTCAGAAATATTTTTTTTTATTTCAACCCTTTCGATGATCAAGTAGGTTTTAGGCTTTGGAAGTTTAGCGTCATTCGTTTGTGCTGAAATATCATCTTCATCTAATAACTTGGAATGTAAATGTGGCGTAGTCCCACAAACAATGGGTCATCTAACATGTGCTGCTTGCCCTGTTACTTGCACCTTACAGGAGCTAATGGACGCTACAGACAACGCCATACGAGTAGCTCAATTCTGGGCTGAATCAATTTAAATGTGTTGTCACTGATACGCTAAGAAAATCTTTAATTGACAAAAGTTCCAACCACTTGTTCCAACATTTCTACAATACCACATTCTTCAAAGACGTAGGCAAGTTACTATAATCGTTCAAGTCCGGACAAGTCCATTTCATTCAGGCTTTATTTCACAGATCAAGTTTTACATTCATTGCGGGCTAGTATTGAAATTTAAGCTTTTATGTTTGCCTTTTTAATACGAGATACCTGTCTTGCTTACACGTATTGTTATTAGATAAGTTTGAAAGAGTAAGCGAATATCAATATATGTAAGATTATTTTAAAGGCACACAATTTTGCTAAGACGCAGTCTGTCCGTTTTGATTTAAAGTGTTGAATTGTTTAAAATACTGTAAGGCTTGAAAGGATAATTAATTCGACAGCAATATAGATAGGAAATTTTTGATCCGCGCCATTGTAATAGTAAATATTGTCTTGTTCATTAGGTTTAAAAAGGATAATTAGCCCGATGACTGTATAGTTGGGTCTTTTTGACCCGCACCATTTTAATAGTAAATATTGTCATGTTTATTAGGTTTACAAAAAGGATAATTAGCCCGGCGACTGTATAGTTGGGTCTTTTTGACCCGCGCTATTTTAATAGAAAATATTTTACAAATTCTCTTGTTAAAAATTAAAAAAATGAAAATGCTCGTACATAGAAATAATTTACTAAATGATAGAAATAATGGCTTAACCTACGAAACTTACCAAAATCCAAACATACTTGAAAAACATAACGCCCGGTTTGGCGTAATTGGATAAGCTGTGCTATGGCGTATGACGCTGACCTACTGCTTATTAAATGACCTCACACATGACAGATGTAGGTGGACCATCCCTCAAAATGTCAACCAGAAATCGAAAACCGAAAATTTCATCCTGAAAATCGTGTCACAGTTTAACTGGATATACACGTCTACCTACGATTTCGGCACATGATGAAAATTTATTTGGATCTAGATTTAGATACTTGTTACTATAACACTGATAATTTTTGTATACAATTTCCTAAAAAATAATAGAGCATATAATAAAATGTCAAATTCAAATTCAAATTCAAAATATTCTTTATTCAAGTTTGCTTTGGAAACTCTTTTAAATCGTCAGTTTACATGACAAATAGCATATACCAAGATTTTTAATTCGAGTCAGTAAAATGACATTTCCAGTGTTGCAGGTTTTTATTCTCAAATAAATAGTGATGTAGTAGAATCAAGATTTTACGATAAAAAATGTACTCAACTCGATAGAGTTGAGTACATTTTTTATTACTCAACTCGATAGAGTTGAGTACATTTTTTTATTTAATATCAAATTGCCTTTATATAAATGAAAATTTTTAATTTACGATAATTGAGCAGAAGACATATACGGTAATCAAACATCCAAACATCAAAGAAAAGAAAATGTATAAAATTACTTGTATTTCTAGTGTTAATTTCTCTGGATCTTTTTATATTTTTTTTCCCAGCTTTTTTAATGATATTGTAGTGACAAATTTTAACATGACGTTCAGATCTATATTTCTCAAATCGTAGTATTCAATACGGTATGTATTAAATATTAACAATAATAAAAGAAAAAGTTTTGATACCTAATAAAATAAAGCATGACTACATGTCTGAGCCTATCGATTAGCAAACATCACTATTTTAGCTGGTCACCGGTGATTTTAATAAAAATCAAACGGTATCAACTTGTACGTATATGCTATCGAACGAAAAAAGAATCATGTAAATCCGTTAACAAATGACGAAGATATGGACGAAAATATAAAGCAGTCCAATTGAGACCTCCACCTCCAAAAAATAATTAAATTTATCGCAAAAAAAAGTTCCGTACGATACTGCATTAAAGAATTTTTATTATTATGCCCACATTCGCGTTGATATCTGAAAAATTTATATCAATTAGGTTTTCGAGAGTATGCGTGCGTATTTTTTATATTGTTTTTATCATTTTACGGCTGTAAACCGAGGGTCCGACATTAAAAGGAATATTAATATTAATATCATTCTCGAGATACAAGATAAAACTTTAGTATTTTTACTTCCTTGCTCGAAATAAAGGTATTTATAATTATATTTTTTGGTAAATAATTATTACGTTTTTTTCTTAAATTTAAAATATGCATCCATGGGCTCACAGTTGCCCATGCCTTTGATGATCCATTGTTTATATTTTTTTTATCCTCTATGCGTACATTCCTTTAATCAACAAGAAGACAAAATTTTTTAATCATCAAAAAAAATTATTATTACTATGATGTCAGGACCTGCTTGTAAATTAAAGCACAATATGTGATGTGCTTTTTATTTGGTAACAAACAACGCGTTACGAGCTCGTTTACGTTTTGTTACATGTATGTATAGTAAGAATGTATAGTTATGCATTGACCTTTTTAACTGCAACGGGAGAGGGTACTGCCGTATCTAGGGCTGTCAAAAATAGATATCGCATTGTTAAAAGTAACCAAATTAAAATAAAATGTAACCACTACAAAATGAGTCTTAAAAGTATAAAAAAAGCTTTTTTTACAATTTTATTAATGACAGTAACTAGTAGTAACTTTGAGATAACGTCATTCGTATATTACCAGAGAAATTATATTTATATTAATCGCCGTTAAAAAAAAATTAAAAATATTAAGATACATTCGAATCGATATCGCCTTATTATAGAAGTAGCTTTAAAAAAATTAAAATCTGATCAACTTCAACTAAAGAGTGAAAAGGCAAAAATACTAGTTAATAATTATTAAATAATACAATAAATAATTAATCAATAGCATGCAATAAATACGAACGATCTTAATCATCAGAGGATGTAGTGCTCGTACACGTCTCTGGTATGTCACATACAGAAAGAGATATAACACTTATTAATAATACTTAATATAATATTATTGACTGTATATTTTTTCTTTTTGACGTATGTCCTAGCTAGTTACCCAATTAGCAGTTGCCCGCGGTTTCACTTATAGCACTTAATTCCGAATAATTAAGTAATTTATTAATATTTTTGGAAAACTTACAAATTTATTAATTAAGCCGTTTATTCGAATACCTCGGAATTAAGTGCCTCTTACATACATTCATTTCGCATACAAACAAGACTGTATAACAGAAAAAAAAATTCAAATCGGTCAATTAGTTCAGAGCCTACTCAATTCAAACAAACAAACAATCAAATTATCATCTTTATAATATTAATGTAGGCATAGACAGAAATAGTTTAAATCTTCACGACTGACAACCCTATTTGTAACGCATCACTCTGATTGGGCCCGTATGTGTTTTATTTAATTACAGCCCGAGTGCCCCAAGATACTCGTCTCGCTCCTGTATGAAACTATAATCTTTATCTTATATACCACCCATCCACCATTCACTCACTGCTAAACATATGCCTTCCCAAGTTAGCGCCGAACATCCCGGTCTTCCGCAACCCTCATCCAGCCCGCTCTGGCAACTGCGCGTATGTCGTCAGTCCAGCGGGTCAGAAGGCATCCTGCACCACGTTTGCTAAGACGCGGTCTCCACTCCAGTAGAGCTATTCCGACCTTTACATCGAGGCTCACTCAAGCGAAATTTTGACCTTCACACACACGATTGTACATGCAGCGCCACACGACATGATGCGGCACCGAGTCGTACTAAAGTATTTGTCATTTTTGACGTAAAATGTATGCAGTGTATTGTGTATGAAAATTTCGCTTGAGTGAGCCTCGATGTAAAGGTCGGAATAGCCCTACAGGACTCGTCTGCTAATGTAGAAATATTAGAAAAGGTTGAAATCTTCACACGACTGGCAACCCTATTTGTAACGCATCACTCTGATTGGGCCCGTATGTGTTTTATTTAATTACAGCACGAGTGCCCCTAAGGACGCTCGCGTTGCTCTGGGAAACGATAATCTTTATCTTATATACCACTATTGCATTTACCCATCTCCATCACTTTATTACGTAATCATTACTTACTATCACATTTTTAATATATGTTGTTGTATATGAAAGATATCCCATGATAACGGAACTTTGGTCGCCATTATTATTACCTTCAGAACAAAAGAGAGTTAAGTCAAAATTAATCTAATTTCCATAAGTGATATTATGTATGCCTACTTTTGAGACACATTTTCCAGTATTTGAATTTTTTGAGTTGTCTCTCTTTTGTTCTAGATGTGCGACCGTATATACATATACGGTATAATGTATATGGTCGCACATCTAGAACAAATGGTGTATGGTATATGAAATCCTATGTCAACGTAAAATTGTAAACATGGTTACAATGTATCTCGCGAAATTGTAAACGCGTGTAATTGTGTTGAAAAACTTTGCCCGATTGGCTACTGCAATAATGACGTCAGCTGAAGTTAGAATTCAATTACATTCTTTCCTTCACTGTGCCCGCTGAATACATTTTGAAGAGTCACGTAGTAAACTAAATTAAAGCAATCCTATTAAATGACTGAGAGCCACTTGTCGTGTGTCGGATCGGATGTTCCAGTGGCATTTTATAATATACACTTGTCGTCCTATTAAAAATCGTATATGTGTTTTTTTTATGGGATAGGGCGGCAAACGAGCTGACAGATCACCTGATGGAAAGTAAATGCTGTCGCTCATGGACATTTGCAACACCAAAGGAGCTACAAAATGCGTTGCCGGCCTTTTAGAGGTATGGTGGGGGAATGGATGGGGAATTAATGGGGAAGGAGTGGGGAATTGGGCCTCCGGTGTATAGGAACACCGACGTTATTCCGATCCGATTAAAATCCGAATCCGACAGAACACAAGTAGAAATGGGCTCTAAAAGTATAAAACACTCACCTATCGCATCCTTTTTGTTTGATATTAAATTAAAGTATTAAAGATAACTTTAAAAATTACAAGCATTATGACAACGTCACACATGGCATAAATACGTGTTATGTTGCGACGTTGCATCGTAAAACATTACAATTTGCATCGTAACTTAATACATTACGATGCGAGTTACGATGCCGACATCAACGTATGTTATATATTATATGTTTTGACCATGAATCATATTCGATAAAATATTCATAACTGAAACGTCAAACGCCAAACGATTTTGACAAATGCAGTTACGTCATATCACGGCATCGTATTGACGGCTCCCGAATTTTAAAATGGCGGCTGTCCTGTCATCAATTACCTTACCCGCTTATACTTTTTTGCATTGCATAAAAATATTGGAAAGATGAGCCGAAATGGCCTAGTGGTGAGGGCGCGTCGATCTATACCGAAGATCGCGGGTTCAAACCCTGGCTAGCATCGCTGAATTTTCAAGTGCTAATTTGTGCTTTAAGTTATCTCGAGGTCGGAGTTGAAGCAAAACATCGCGAGGAAACTGCATGTGCCTGAAACACTAACCAACCCGCAACAGCGTGGTAGATTAAGCTCCATAACCTTCTCTTTTATAAAGTACTAATCTTTTATAAAGTGGTTCGCTATAACAAAATCTATGAAATCCGAGTGAAACCGCGGGTAACAGCGGAGAGTAATGTATCCCATAAGCGGGTAAAAGGTTTCCAGGTAGTTAGATAGCCGGGTAGTTAAATTACCCGTACTGCCTCCTTTTCAAGCTCAATACTTTTATAATAGGTTCCATTGGTACAATAAATAATAAAAGTTCAAAATATTATGTATTTGGTCTTTTATTTTACAGCCAAAATCACCAAGCGCCTAAAATAGGAATCTCAAATTAGGCACTATTTAAACTAGTGAGGCTGGTGGTGGTTTTCGACTATGGAATCATTTAACCTATTGCATTCATTTTCATAATATTGATTTTAATCTGACAACTTGACAATAAATAGTATTTCGACACATTTAGGTATATTAGATACTAGCAGACCGGCCCGGCTTCGCACGGTAATCCCCAACTTTTTGAAGATTTAATATAGCCTATGTTC
>DVXP01003576.1:0-11172 GCA_018235645.1 Junonia grisea
TTCCCCACCCCTTCCCCATTAATTCCCCATCCATACCCCCTAAAAGGCCGGCAACGCATTTTGTAGCTCCTTTGGTGCTGCAAATGTTCATGGACAGCATTCACTTTCCATCAGGTGATCTGTCAGCTCGTTTGCCGCCCTGTTCCATAAAAAAAATGCACAAGTCCGTACTTGTTCATCATAACTAAACCTGCCAATTTTTACTTTGCCTCATTTTTACTTTATTTCACTATTATTCGCTGAGTATTAAATATATACTTAGCCATAATCTTTTTACTTTTAAATTATATGATAAATACTACCCCTTTAGTGATTTTACCATATTTTAGAATCAACAGGTTAAGTCTACATTTACTATTTTTACCAACTTTTATCGAAAGCTTAATAT
Organism: Junonia grisea; assembly: GCA_018235645.1. Lineage (NCBI taxonomy): Eukaryota > Metazoa > Arthropoda > Insecta > Lepidoptera > Nymphalidae > Junonia > Junonia grisea. The sequence continues at coordinate 389 of DVXP01003576.1, forward strand.
TTCGAAAACGGCTCCTCGAAAAAATTTCCTTTGTGCTACCCTCGGTAAGTAACTTACAAAATTAACGCATTTAGATAAGATTTCAAAATGGATGGATTTCAATAATAGATACTTAGTGTATTATTGAATAATTCTAATTACTAGAGAATAGACACCGGATTATATGCATATGCATTTGTATTTTTCAGGCCATTTTTGTGAGTAATGCATATTTCTGCCATTTCTTGGAAAAATTGCATATTTCAGCCACGTTTTCCCTTGTAATTGCATATTTCACGTAAAAATCAAGGGTAAAATGCATATTTTCGACGCATTTGCTTCGCGCTTTGGATATTTTGGTTGACGACCTTTCTTTTGTTTTTTAGTGTGCACTAAAGTTGTCGCGGAAATGTACATATACGTGATGATCTTTTCTTTGTGCTCTTATGGCACAACTAAAAGCCATAAAATAAAAATTGAATTGAATTGAATTGATCTTTTCTGTTTTTAATTTTTTTTGTCGCCACTCAAGAAAATTGTACCTTATACTTTTATTTTATCGGCAATTGTATCTTTTTTTGTAATTTTATAGGTAAAATTTATTTGCATTTGCCATTGTTGGTGCACATTTCGAGCATTTTTCGTGCATATCTGCATCCATTGTATGTTGTATATAATCCGGTCTTTACTAATTATTACCTTTTACAAAATAATTAACTCATAATATCTTAATTTATAAAAAAATTAAATATTTTATTAAAGCAGTTGGATAAAAAGCAGTGACAAAGTGAGAAAGATGTTATTGTTATTATTAATTGCAATGAGAGAAACATTTAATATGTTTATTTGTCTTAAAAAATACCGCAAATTATTCTAGCTATAGTTTTTTTTACTTCAATCGACTAGCAGGTACTTGATAGGTAATAAAACCTACTTACCAGTGACGAAAATTTCCTTAGTATGTCGAAAACAACTCATCAAAAAAAATAGTAAAATTATATATTTTTAGTATAAATGAAAAGTTTGTAATTTTCATATAATTAATATCGTTTAAACCGTTATCTGCCAAACGTAATCTACCTATCTACCGACTTTTTAAAATTAAAAACTGCTAATTTATCCACAAATTATTATTGTATTTTTTATATAGCAACCCTAGTAATACAAGAAAGAGATAGACAATATCAAAATATCACCTCATCTCTTTCTGTCGACTAGTCAAGTTTCAAAGGTTTGTCTAGTCCAGGCATATATATCTATCGAGACCTCCATGGCTACAGAGAAACCATTAATTAAACGACGGAACCAAAATCCAGTTATATCTAAGATACTTTTCTCTTGGATTATATATCTAATATTTTTCTGTATTCGGATAGTGAACCTAGATATTTTTTAATTACTTTTTTAGTCTTATGACAAGCAAATGTCATCAACTGAAATATTATCTATTATAATTTATTTTGTGAAACATATTTTAAATTTTTTTATTCATATCACAATGACCGAAAAAAATAGTTCGGATTAAATATTATAATGGGCACAACAATAAGCAAAGATACGAGACGTATTAGTTTCAATAATACCATCTCTTTGAACCCAGTACTAATTCATAAACCAATAAGTGATAATGACGAATTAACAGTTGAAGATTTTAACGAAGTTTGTGTATTTACTTTACATAACCGAGAACTGGATAAGATTCCCTAGTGGCAAATCTTAAATCCAACCTTTTCGATTCTGACAAAAAAAAAACTAAATTAATCTATTTATATATATTTTATAACTATTGGTGGCGATTAAATTTCCCTAGTGGCGGTTTGCGGAACTAGTAAATATAGGACAGAATTGACAGATACTTTTCGAACAAATATGTGGGAAACAACCTGAGTTTATATTTTGATTGTTTTTAAAACAACCTGTGATATGATTTCGTTGTTGGACATGTACAAGGTAGTCGAAAATAGTATAAGATCTCTTCGTGAGGGTGAAATTATATTGAAATCTAAAAGAGTATCTGCTGATATTATTTTGACATCTTACAGACGTTAGTAATTATTTTGTACCTGAAAAGTAATCCGATTCCATATTTAGTGAGTTAGTTTTTAATTTAGTGGCTTTAATTCCATATTTAATCCATGTTTAAAAAGTATCTGACACTTGACAGTATCTGTCTTACGCTAGTTCTGCGACTCGCCGCTAGGGATTCTGCTCTCCGCCAATATCCGGATATTGATTATTTGGATATCCGATTATCCGGACACATTTTTCACGCCTCTAATTACCGTTTATGTGCAACGAGACATACTGCGACAAATGCATTTACGCTTCCGGCATGTAGATATTCCCACTTTCATTTGTTTGCGTCTCTAATGCTGTTACTTTCCTATAGTGCTCAATGTGCCGCCTTTTAAAATTTAACTATCGTTTGATTTGTCTTATCGATTACCCGGATTTTCGATTATACGGAATACCCCTGGTTTTATTTGATTCAGAAAATCGGCATTCTACTGTATCTATTAATGATACCTCTTTTAGATACAATCCAGTAAACTAAATTATAAAGACAGTAAGGATTTCATTAGAATGCACGACGAAGAAAAAGATTACTGGGCACAAAGAATAGATCATTTAAAGAATGAACACGAAGTAATAAATAATATCATTGAAAATGAATATAAAATGTCCATAGAAAAATCTAACAAATTATTTGAAAAACAAAATATTGCTAACGAAAGGATGCAAAAATTAAAACCTTGCCTTGATTGGCGTTCAAGGGTAAGGTTTACATGGACATTATTTATTTAAAAAATAGTTTATGATTATTAGTAGGTATAGATAAAAATCCTATGGACAATAGATATTAAATATAATATGAAGATCTATATTGTTTGCAGATTGTACGATGCTATGAAGATAATCCTCGTCAGCCTTTGGTATGTTCGGCTGTTGTTCAGGCATTCAACGAATGTGTTACCTCGTGTCGGCTTGAAAATTAAAATTGTTTATAAAGTTTGCAATAGCTTAAAGTTTATTTATCTCTTTGATCCCTCTCCTCACCATTCTTGTCTATACATCGGCATTTTATAAACCATAAAATATCTATTATAAACGATATAGTAATATTCAATCATTATTATCTAATTTTAATTATTAGTTTTTCAAATCTTTGTATTTATGGTTTCCTATATATCTTTGTCCTTTAAAATACTCCTTTAATATAGTAGGTCACGAGGGGGGTAATGTGTCTTTACGTTTGTCAGGTGGTAGGTAATTAAACTAAAAAACAACTTGCAAGGTCACTAAAATTGATTTTGTCATACTACGTGCCAGTTTTGAGGGGCATCTTGGCATATATTTACATATACCACAGATGGTCACATAGGCGGGGACTCTTCTACGTCGAAAACTCTTCAGAATAGATCTCATAGTATGGGCACATTTCTTCAGGTAAGGTTGCATTTTCATGTGACGCTAGACGCTGTTTTCTAGCTTCGAATTCGTCACGTGATGAGAATTTACCTCAACAAGAATTCGTTCAAAAACATTAGATACTTCTTCTGCTGTACTATCTGCTTCAGAAAAAGCAATCAATTTAATAGTTATACAACTTTTTGCTTTTTTGCAATCTATAATTTTTTTTAGATAGATAACAATTCAATTAAATTCTTCTAATAGATAGATATCTAATAGATAGATATCTATCTACATGGCAGCACAGGGTATTCCTCATCGTGTCGTTAACGTTAGATATTGAATTTTGTACTTGGCTACACCTTCAAATCCATTGTAACTGTCAAACGTCAAAGTACTTTTAAAATTGAAAACTGTTATAAGATTGTTTTTATGTTTTTCCAAAATGAATGAAATGGGTTTAACAATTAAAATACAAAGCTTTACCTAATTTTATCAGGAAATAAATATGATTATATTATCTTTATAATTTGAAATCGTAAAAAAATATTCATCATGACTTCAAATGATTCGAAGTTAGATGAAACATCTAGCCACACGATTTTAGAAAGGATCAATGCTACTAATCAAGATATTGCTACGAAGGTAAATCGAAAATATTTTTTAACAAAACTGTTATAACTCTACAAAAAATTACGTATATTAATAGAGTTTTAAATTTTTTTCAGGCTCCCGATATAAATGATTTTACTATAGTAAAACCGATTAGTCGTGGTGCTTTCGGAAAGGTCTTTCTAGCTCATAAAAAGAACAACAAAGAGCAGTTATATGCCATCAAAGTTATGAAAAAATCTGAAATGATAAATAAAAATATGGTTGCTCAAGTCGTCACTGAAAGAAATGCGTTGGCTTTAGCTAGAAGTCCTTTTTGTGTGCATTTATATTATTCGCTGCAGTCTGCATCATCAGTATACTTGGTAAAAAACTGACCTGTCAATTACCTTATTTAATTATGCTGCAATGTATTAAGTCTTTAGAAAATACTCATTATAAGTTATGTTTATCTAAATTGTTAATATTTCTAGGTGATGGAGTACATGGTTGGGGGAGATATGAAGTCATTGCTTGGTGTCTATGGGTTCTTAGAAGAAGCCATGGCAGTATTTTATGTGGCAGAAGTAACATTGGCATTAGAATATTTGCACAAGCACAATATTGTTCACAGGGACTTGAAACCAGATAATATGTTGATATCTAGAACTGGCCATGTGAAACTCACAGACTTCGGTTTATCAAAGATTGAAATTCATAGAGGTATATAGTATATAATATAAACAGTAAATGATAAATAAATAATACTAACTAGAGACTGGATTATTTGCAATGAAAAAATAAAAATTCCATAATTCAGCAATTTTTTGTGCTATAATTGCATATTTCATACTAATACTAAGGAAAAAATGCATATTTTTGCCGTATTTGCCTCATGCTTTGGATTGTTTTGGTACTTTGGCCACCTTTTTTTCAGTCGTCATTCATTGAGCCCCGGGAATTTATGTGAAATCCTTTTTTTGTTGTCACTGAAGAGAATTAGCCTTTTTTGTAATTTTTCTGACAATTTATATGGAATTTGCATATTTTTTGCATATTTCTCCATTGTAGGTGTATATTTCGAGTTCTTATTGTGCATATTTGCATGCATGTAATGATCATTTTATGTTGCATATAACGTGGTCAGTAAAGAGAAAAGTTGAAACCAACTAAATATTATGGATAAATATAGCTAAAAGTATTGCTGTTTTTATTCAAATGAAATTTCTTTTAACAAAATTTTGTAGTTTTTTGCAATACATTTAAATTTATATTATATGGAATAATGTTTTAATTTTGTTTACAATTATTATTTTTTTTAATAAATATATATGTTTACAATTTACAGATTTGGAGCTATCAGATTTTGTTAATCGTACACCAAGTCTGAACATGCGCACACCTGGGCAGCTTCTATCTCTCACATCTCATCTTTCTTTCGGCTCTGGAGGGGGAGACAGTACACATAACTCTGTTGTTGAAACCTGTGAGAACCTTCTTGATGAACTTAAAGAGACTAGTATGATATTGCTATAAAATAAAGAGTATCTAATAACTTTAGCATCTATTTCATACTTAATTTTATTTTTCAGCTAAATTGAAAAGTGTTTTTCAAGGCATTAATACTCTCGAGAATTCACCTATATTGGATCATTCACAACTCTCCGGCATACATCCTTTTATGAGTGCTGAGAGTATAAATTTGGATGAAATCGCTGCAAGTATTTAATAACATATCAATTTCAACATATTAACAAATACAAAAAAAAAATTTATTAGTATTGTAAAAGACTGAATTTTATAATATACATTTTTATAATATAGAAACTTAGTTTTCTTTATATCACAATAATAAACTTTTCAGAGTCAAGATTCAGGCTCAGAGTCATTAAGTTCCTACCACACGTGTGAGAGTTCTAAGAACAGCACAAACTCGAAAAGCAACAAGTCCACAGATGTCAGCAGCACCAATGGCTCTTCTCTCGAGTCCAATATATTCACGGATTCCCAACATGACCAGTCCACATCACCACTGTGTAGGGGACAATCTTTAAAGAGAATACCCAGGTTTGTTTTTACTGCATAGATTTATTTCTATTACATTCTTTCAATCTGTATAACTTTAAGAAATTGCATGTTATTCTATACAGGATACATGTTGTAGGTTTTAATTGAAACTGGTGAAACTAAATACGATTTTCAGGCCATGTACAAAAAATCATTTTAAAAAGATTAGTAGTTTAGTCTCTAGACATTTTTTAAGTTTTGGCTCAGTTTTCACATGATGTATATTTTCTAATAACGAATGCAACTAACTACTAGAAACATGAATGAAAAAAAGATCCGCCATTGCCGCTTTGACAAAATACATTAGTCAAGGGCACGACTATGCATCATGCGTACGAGTGGTGTGAACTATTGTATGGTATCGAATAGTTTTGATCCTATTAATATTTTTTTTCGTCTGGATTTTAATAATCCTTTTGTTTTAATCACCAATCGATCCCAAACGAGACCTTCACCACATTTTTTAACCAATATTCAAAATAAAATGTAAAAAAAAAACGTGTTTTTAGTTCTTACTTATTAGTAATATTACGTGGCAAAAGTACGAGTGCTATAAGTATTTATTAAGTATTAATAGCTATATTGTTACCCATAATTTACTATAATTAAATATGCGCGATAAAATAAAAATATCAAAATGTTTTTGTTTGGTATAGCAGCAAGGTAGTACATGCACACAATCAGATTCGTTCCTCTGTGTGAGTGAATTTTGCCTACTATACTATAGGCTGTTTGCTGTTAATTTCGACTATTAAGCTATTTAATTTGTTCGAAAAAAGATTTTTTGTATTTTTCGTAGTATTTATTTTTCTGCGGGTTCGAAGTGTTTTTGAATAGTAATAATATACGTATATAGTAATAATATATTCAATTAGTACGCACAGTCCGCATTGACCCTGTATATTGCTGTGAAAGCAACAACAGCCTATCTGCAGTGTTAAAGTTCTGAGATCTACAAAATGCAAACTATTCTAGCTCTCAGATTTTTTCAAAAAGTATTGCCACAGAAGTATTTTCATTATCATCTCATAATAAATGAAGAAAACTTATAATAAACAAAGACAACATATTTGAGATGTATAAAACACAATTGATTCGATTTTGTAAAAAATGTTCGCTAGAGTGTTGTTGTACTCGCGGCCTTTATATTATCATTACTAGCTTATTACAAGTGGTTACTTTTATTTAATACTAGCTTTCGTGCAAAGAAGAGAAAAAGAATTTTGGACTGTGATGGAGACACGCCAACAGGTGTGACAAGCCTTCTAGAATCAAAGGAGAATCATAGTGGTTTAACTCAAGAAATAATGGCCTTAGAGTTGGAAGTTACTCAAAATACACCAAAGAGGATGTCGATACACCCTACACCTGAAAGACGTAAAAATCCACTCAAAGGAGTTTTGAAAAAGAGGTAAGACAATTTCTAATGAATTATTGAAATAAATTGTAAAAAACAGTAATAGCCTTAAAAAAATCCCATTTATGGCGAAGGTGTAGTATGCCAATTATTCTGAAAAGGTTAAATAGGGTGTTCCTTAAGTTTGTGTTAGATCCTATAGAATCTGTTACATATACATCTAAGTTTGCCATTTAGAAGGTAAAGAAGATTAAAGAGTCAAAGAGTAGCTTGTTATGGGTCATAGTTCAGATGATTACTAATTGATACATTAAAAATAAAATGTTTGTAACATGGGAAACTTCACAAATCCATGAATAACCTGTTTAGTACAGCTTAGGTCGCCATTTTTGTATCGCGTAAGTTATGAATGAACCGAAGCTTTGATCGTAAAATCAAAGCAAGGAATTCATCGCTGTTGTTAGCGTCGCTAGACGTTCGGTTAAAGTCGGACATCGTTTTTGTGCATATTCCGCCATTCCGATAAACGGTGTTCGTATTTTCTCGCTTTGTTTAGAATGTTTCGCAAACAAGCGAGCGTGGGTTATTTTTTTATTTTGACTGATGACTCGTTGACTAACAAGTAATAAAGTAGTTTGGTACGCGGTTTCATTAGCATTTATTTATGATTCAATGAAAATTGATGGTTATGATAAAAATACTTCATTTCACATACATTTTTACTGTATCTACTGATACTGAGACACAAAATTCTCAGTAATGTAGTGTCCTGCTTCTAGGTTTAGCGACATGTTAACCCTAACTATCAACGTTATGAGTAAAAGTAAGACGTTAGTGTGCGTGTTTTGGCATGTATTGTAAACAATTTTTCACTTTTAAAATAATAATGATTTAATATTTATTTCAATTAGTTTTTAGTGTCGAGCCAGGTCAGGTAAATAGTTTTTTAGACTCTAATATCGATTTAGATTATGCTCGTAAAATATCCAACAAATGACTTGTTTCCACCTTGTATAAGTATTTTGTAAGATGCTATAACAGTTTGTAAACTCTCATTACACCTTCACATAGTTAGCTTTTTTATAAAGATGCCAGTAACTTCGCGCGAGACAAGAGTACATTTAGTTATAAAGAAGACTGAAATCTCTTATTAAAATTCGCATAAAACATATGTAGTTTATATTCAATTTTAATATATATCAAAACAGTGTAGGCTGATGCTGATACGCACTTATTAATCTGTTTCTGAATATGTTCTGAAGCAATTTATTTTTATTTTCATTATTTATTCATAGTAGTTATAAAATAAAATATTCCTATATCTTTCTTCAGATGGGTTTCACAGAATGACAGTCATCATTTTAATGTTGGCGTGATATTCTCAACACCAGTGTCCAACAAATCTCCAGAGACAAAAAAGAAAGCAACTAGATTTAATCTCCCCCTCGACGAAACGGTTTCAAGTTGCAAAGAGAAGTCCTACACTTTTGGTAAACATATATCTACGAGCTTGGAGATATTTCCGTCAAGAAGATTAAGCAAGGTATAACATAATACATTTTATAGAAAATTATTTTACTTGAAACAAAAGCATGATGCTTGCCTTATTGCTATTATCACGCAGGCTACTTATTGTTTGTACATTGTATTTTGCTATCTATTTATTTTTCGCTTGTTAAACTTAAGAATGTTTAGTTAAAAAAAAATGTTTCAAATATATAAAAATAAATATACAAAATCAAAGTAAATGAAATGTAAAAAGTACCCATATTTTATATAATTCACAAGTGGATGCATACTTGAATTTTAATCTTTTCTATAATTCGGAAACTGTCTAAAATTGTGTATTTTTAGGGTGAAGACAGTAAATCTCCAACAGACGTGTGTAAAACGCCGTTAGCAACTGCACACACGCCGTATCGAACACCGAAAAGTGTGAGGAGAGGAAATCAAGTGTCAGATCAAAGGATTCTCGGCACACCCGACTATCTTGCTCCAGAACTGTTATTGAGGTAATTCTTATAATATAAGGTCGAAAAATTTGTCTTACTTTATATTTAATTATTATTATCTATGGTCTGATAGTGAGAGCACGTCGATCGAAACCAAAGGTCGCAGGTTCAAACCCTGGCTAGCACCGCTAAATTTTCAACTGCTAATTTTGTTTTTAAATTCATCTCGAGCTTGGTGGTGAACAAAAACATAGTAAGGAAACCTGCATGTGCCAGAAGAAATTCTGACACATGTATATCCACCAACCCGCAGTAGAGCAGCGTGGTGGATTAAACTTCATAACCTTCTGAAATGGGATATGTACAGGCTGTAACATTACATATTACAATATCTATCAAAATAAAGCCACATCACGTAAAACTCCTAAAGTATTTATAATGTATATTTTTATTTTCTTTGCAGGCAAGGACATGGCCCACCGGTTGATTGGTGGGCATTGGGCGTCTGTCTTTACGAGTTCATGACTGGAGTGCCGCCTTTCAATGACGAAACGCCTCAAGCTGTCTTCAATAACATACTTTCAAGAAGTAAGCAAGTAAAATATGGTAAAATAATAAAATTCTTAGTATTTTGGAAAGAATAATATTTAACGTAATGCAACTTGTTATTATATTCATAGTGAGCAGGATATGTATGGTGTGTCATACTAACTATGAATGCTTGTATTGTAATATTGAAATTTCTTGGTAAGTCGTCGTTCTAGGAAATGTCAACTACTTCTACATAGGTATATGCTATATAGATACTATTAAGAATAATTAATAGAGAAACTTAAAAATTGAATGATTAAAATAAATTGTTAGTGATTTATCATCAAGCAGTCGGTCCTACTTTAACATATATATTGAAGATTAATGTTAATCGTTAGCTTAGTGGAGTGCCAGTGTTATGTGGGGCAAAATTTAAATGAGAAAAGTTTGTATTGAGCTATTATTTTTTAGCTTAAAGTAAACAAGTAAAATAACTAATAAATAAACAATAGCTTAGCATGGAAACGATTAATATGCCTTTTTCCAGACATAGAATGGCCAGAGGGTTCAGAGGCATTATCATGCGAGGCGGTGTCGGCAATCGAGTCGCTGCTGACGATGGAGGCCTCGTCACGACCCAGCGCCGCCGCCGTCAGGGAAATGCCGCTGTTCCGCGCCGTGGACTGGGAGGACCTGCTGCATGCGCCGCCGCCCTTCGTACCCACGCTCGACGACGTCTACGACACAGGGTACTTCCAGGGTGAGCAACGTTTCTACTGAACCCATTGCCACCAGCCCACAACTGACAACCTGCTGCGCGCGCCGCCGCCCTTCGTACCCACGCTCGACGACGTCTACGACACAGGGTACTTCCAGGGTGAGCAACGTTTCTACTG
>DVXP01003577.1:0-11172 GCA_018235645.1 Junonia grisea
TACCTTCTCCCTAATAGGAGAAGAGGCCTATGCCCAGCAGTGGGATATGTACAGGCTGTGTTACGTTTTTTTATAGGATTAAATACTACGAGTGATGGAATCGAACGCCATGTTAATGTAAGTCTTTATATCCTATTCTTCTTCCTTGTTAAGCTGACAAGGTTTTGCAGCTAATCAGAAAAGCTTGAACCCAATTCTCAATTGAACTGACACTGAGTACTGGAAAAAATTTCACAGACATAAAATTTCTAAATAAAATTAGGCATTGTTTGTCAGTTTGTTTCACCAATTTTGGAAGATTTTGGGACAAAAAACGTTAGTGTAGGTAACTTTCCAAGTTAAAACATATACCTAATAGCATTCTCAATTTCTCATATTCCTAATAAAAATTGGACTAATTTATGACATTGTTGGTTCACATAAAAATATAATTCCGTCATTAACTCATTACGGAATTCTATAGTATCAGTTTTATATCAGTCTTTGTGTCTTTGGTTACCACGAAAAGTTAACTCGCTTCAGCCGAAATTAGAAAATTGTGGAGATTTTAATGCGAAATTTGGCGTGGTGGATTAAACTCCATAACCTACTCCCAAATAGGAGAAGCTTTCTATGCCAAGCAGTGGTATTGTACAGTAGTACTTTACATCCCTGAATGAATTAATGGTTTCAACATGACGACTGATAAGCCATAAAATGTATGTATTTAGAACACTTTTAAGCTATGTAGATATACGTTTTTTGGCAGGCATTTATAAAAGTTGTTTGGCGTCTATAACAGGCTCTTTTTTAATCGTAATTTAAGTAGGTACTGACTTAATAATATTGAGTCTCTCATATTTTTTCTCGGTAAAATCAACATTCCAACCGGTGGCAATGCACGTTTCAAAAGTGCTTGAAGTCCATTTGAATAAAAGTAATTTGAATCACAAATTCTACGTAGGTACTTGTTTGAATAACTTGTAGAACAAGTTGACGTAATTTTTTAGATAAATTATTTTATGACGACCTCGAATCTCGATAGATAACAAACTATTCATACTAGGGTTGCCAGATAGACATAAGTGTCTACCTAGAATTGTCCAGGATTTGACTTAACAAATCCGGGACAACAAAGTGGCGGAATTATTGCGGCGGAACCCTATCATAGATGTGCTTGTTTAGCTAAAAAAAAGCTCGACAATTCTTCTTTACCCATTTTAGCTAAAACAAAAAAAAATCATTCATCCGGATTTTCTGATTTCGGGACAAAAAGGCTTAATTACTGGACACGGGACGGGGACGAGAAATTTCGAGACAATGCCGGATTTCCCGGACATCTGGCAACCCTAATTATTACTGATGTGTCAATTAAATATTTTCACTTTACAATAATTCTAAATTATGTTCCGTTATTGTCATATTTTTTCTTTGAAATATAAATATTTTAACGTAATTTACTCGCGTAGGTATATAGAATACCTGTTTATTTATGAAATGAAAATTGATTGTTCGAATAATTTATACGTAATAACAATCGTGATTAATAGATTACCCGTTTAAATTAGTTTTATTGTAATATACTCTTAGTGATCTCGAAAATATAGTACGTAGTTACCTACCTAAATAATTGTTAATTATTATAGAATGTTTCAAAATTAATGTCATAGCTATTATCTTAATTAAAATTAAGGGAATAGATTGGTAAAATATCAATTTTTAAAATAACAAGCTTCTACATTTTTCTGTTTTTCTAAAAAGCTGCAAATATTAGTAATATAATGATATAGGTAATGATATTATAATTATAGTCATAATGGCAATAAAAATAACAAAAACGAAAGCTAAACATATTCATGTAGTCATTTCAAATGTATCACGAAGATGTGTCAAGTCGTATACATTTTCTTAGGAGAAAAATGCTGCAAGAGTGCCATACATTGATAATAAGCCCGGGCCATCAATAAGGTATGACGTCACTGCGATAGAAATCCTGTAAATTGGGTCGAAGCCTGTAACTGTTACCATTGCCCTTAACATTGCTTACATAACCGCAGGAAGCTATTACGCGAGAAGCTAATAGCTCTAGTAGCTTCATCTAAAACATAAATAACTAAAACAAAATATAAGCTAAGGTGTACAATGAATGACAAATAATCCTTCTTCTTTATAATGGATGGATTACAAAAATGTTTTCATCCGAAATATAAAGTGGGTCAGGCTTAGGTCACTGCCATTATAGCAAGTGCGTATTGAGTGGGTAGGTCGAAGACGGTTTACGGGAGCTATTGAGTACGAATAATACGGGACTTTAATTAATGAGTATATCAAAACACATTAGACGGATTGTTTATCGATTCGGTAAATGATGACTGTCATCATTAAATCGAAATGTTTATTTTAACCGCAAGTCGTCAAATTACGATTGTCTCATGCAAGTTTTTCTATGAAAACATTGTAACGTCAATTATAATAGATGACCAGGTTAAATATAAATTTATAATTTTACATATAAACCTGTATTAACCTGTATAAGGTCCTGGGGGTGTTCAATACGGACTCGTTCAGGCAGTATTGGGGATGGTACTCACCAGTATTCGTCCGGTGGTGGTCTGGCCGGAGATGAGTTCGCCGGCCCAATCCTTGGCCTCGGTCATGAAGGTGCCCTCGAACTCCTGTTTGCCCTGGCGCGCCGCTTTCTGCTCCTTCTGCTTCGGGTCGTTCGGCGACAGCTCGGGCTCCTTGCGGCAGCAGACGAACGCGCAAGCGCGCCATAACAGCACCACCAGGAGCCCCGCGGCGAACGTGAAGATCGACGACAGGAGGAAGCACCACCATTTTCGGACACTGAGGCAGTCATATTCAGAGCTCGACGCGGTTGTCGCCTCTTCCTCGGACGAAGCCATTCCCCGAGGGCGCGAGGCATCCAGACAGGCGCGCCATGCACGTGCAGCGACGCCTGCGCTCGCACGCCGGCCCGCGCGCGACTGAGCGCCGAGCTAGGCCGATTGCCGAGTGGCCGCCGCGCCGTTCGATGCCGCGCGATCGATCCGCGCCTGCGCGCCCGCTACCGTCCGCTCATGCTGACCCGCGAACTGCGACCTTCTCTTCTCTTCTCTGCTGAACCCGTCACGCCACCGCTTCTGCCACCTTCGACGATGATGCCGTTGATTATCTCGTATGCCACGGCTCCCGAGTTTCCTCACCTACCTCCGATACCCCTTTCCGCCGCGCAAGCCACGAAATTCGTATATTTATTTCCGATATTTATTCAGTGATTTGACGCTTTTAGGGATGATTTTTTCGTAAAGCTAGTATTCCACTTCGTTCTCGAAGAACAAGGACCGTCCCGATTATCTTTTATTATTTCTATACAGACTGTCACACTTATAAATCAGTTGTAACGGACATATCTACTTCACGGACTCGCGCGGACTAAGACTGCGAAGATTTTTGTTGTCGTTACACTGTTTCACTTCCGACTGAACTAAGTTCGAAGTATGGACTGCTCGTTGCTATACTCACTCTGGTGTTGCCGCTCGAAAATATCGCGGCTTGTTGTGACGTCGGATATATTTTGTGGGGAATGCGGAGGTTTTAGAGAGGTCAATGATTTCAGTTTTGCGTGACACGATGCCGCCCTCTGCGTGCGTCACCGTCAGCTACGAAAACCGTAGATGTCTACGGAAACGCTACTGTGAGCAATCACAATACGTAGAGAACCTAACAGCTTATAAATGAAAGCTCTCTTAGATTTTTGTTTCATTCATTTTATACAAACAATTATTGGTTGTTTTTTTTTATGAAAAAGCTTAAACATTAAAAATACCCATACTCTTTTACCTATCTCTTAATGTTAAACTTTTACCATAATAAATTCTACATTCATACCTAAGCGTAGGTTAAAAAACAATATTATGTATTAATTTTGCGCTCTAGCGGGTGACAAAAAAAACCAACGGCATTTTGTTTTTTTTTTTTTGTTTTTATTCAAATTTCTGATTGTTAGGATAGTAGGAAATAAATATAATAAGTAACAAATATAATAATCCGCGAAACCAATTTAAATCTCAAGTTCCACACCGAGCCCGGGGCACGGGACATGTAGTCTTTACAACAGTCAATTGCAAAGCTTTGCAATTGTAGTGTCTGTATGTACGTAAACCCGACTATGTTGGCTTTGTAGATTATAGCAAAATAATTCTACTATGATTTATCACGAAATTCCACGAAGTAAGGTGACCTTACCTTTTAAAAGAATATTCGATGTAATTTTTCGATGTAAAAAATTGATTTTGAAAAAAAAAAGATATTTAATTTTAGTTTAATAAACCAGAAAGTGATTCATTTATGTCGGTAAATGTTTTGTTTTCGAGTAGATATAAAAAATTAGCGCAAAGACGATCGACACTGATACTACTATACAATACGAATTGACTAACAGAACATAACTTCTTTTTAAATTGATTTAAGGTAAATCTTCATAGATACCCAACTCCCTGGGGGAGATCGTGCTATGTGAAATTGTACTCAGTAAAAACCCATGCGATAGCCGCCATCAACACAGAAATGGTGAGGCTGCGGGATCGCTTTCGCATGCGCATCCACTGCCTCACCCGAACTGAACACAACCTATGAAATTATTACAAAAATACAAACAAATTAGGCAAATCAATAATTATTGATTGAAAATGTAGAATAAGGTAGAACTTTATTCAAGAATCCATTACTTAAATTTAACTATAGCGAATGTTGTCCATATTAAATTAGGTACTTCAGTGGTGACCAATAGTGAAGCGCACCTCCCGAGGTGCGCGTGGTTCAAGGAATACACGCAACCACCTCTTGGCTAAGATATTTAGGTATATCATTGAAAGAAAATAAAATTTTTACCCACTGAAACACTACAAATTCGTCCCAGGATGACAAAGTGTGACTTTCCCCTCCGTGCAACCCCTAGCTGTTCGTAGCGTAGTCCGAGTCTATCAGAAATACCTTTGGACTGACGACGTATGCAAAGTTGGTACGAGGGTTGCTGAGGACCGGGATGTTAGGCGCAAACTTGGGGAGGCCTATGTCCAGCTGTGGACAGCGATTGGCTGATGACGACGACATACTCGTAAGTCATGGCTAATGTTTGAAAATGCAAAATAATAATCGTCACCTTAAAATGCTCCAGCGCGTCAGATAATGATTCAAAGGATTCATCTGGATGTCATGATGAACAGTTTGAAGCAAACCAACTAACGTTACGTGTTCATATATTTTAGGGGTAGGTATTATAGGGAGCAAGGTTTCTCTTCATGTTTTTCGCGCACTTGAAAATCCTAAAATCCCCGCTTGGGCTCCCCTACTATTATAATAGTTTTCCTTACAATAAATAATCTATAATACCCATTGTTCAAGCGATGAGGAATCAAAAATGTATTGCAGAGATTTGTCTATAATTATATTTAATATTTTTAATAAATTTTTATATATTTTTAATTTTGCTGAATAAATTTTATTATTTGTAATAGTGATTTGTAACTGATTACATTTGTATTCGCAAATTTTCATAATAATAAAAAAATATATATTATTAATTTACGGAACTTTCGACACAGGTGTGATCTGCCCGGGTGTTAACATTGGTCCTGTTTTGTTCCCTTGGTTGGTTGGTTAATAATACTTATACTATTGTGTAACTGTTTCTATAAAATAACTTTCCCGTCAATTGTAATGATCACTATTACATACTGCAACCGCGATTGTTATAATATTAATCAGCACTGACTTTTGCGCGCTCTCGAGGTCCACAAGGAGGAACGTACATATGTAGGTACCTACAGCTGTCCTAAGCGAAGATCGAACTCCCAATCGTTGACGTTAGAAATACATATTTTTACAATTAGACAATTGAAATGGAGTGAAGTTTTTTAAGATTACACCTCTTAATCACTCAACCACTCAGATCATTCTCATTATATCTCATACTTTTAATTGCATCCGTTTTCAAGGAGACGTAAAAAATTATATTTTATAATAATTATAATCGTATGCTACGACCACGGCTATTTTACGGGATTTTCTTGTTTCATACTTTTCAGTAGTCGGGTTTTAGTTTTTGAACTTAATATTATTAATAACAATAATCGATATTGTATATTTTTATTAACACATACCAACTTATTACTTTTTTAACATAAAATTGAATATTATTACACGGCAGGATTTGAACCCGTACCTTCACCAAACCGTGGTAGTGGTATAAACACGCTAATGGATCGCATATAGAAAGCACGCAAGGTCGAAATTTTTGATAACGATAAATGTGATACGATAGGTACTCGTATTTGTAAATGGAAAAGATGTTACAAAATGTAAAGCTAGACTGACGATTTTACATTCGGTCTCAGGTCCCAATGGTGTCCATAATAGAACCTTCTCAGATTACTTATTTAACGATTTAATGCTTCTTCAAATAAGCAGTTTGAAATGGCATGGTGTTGTCTGTCGTCAAAGAATTTATTGTAATATGAATAGTTGAATGAAATTCATCTTATTTGTTCCAGGATGTGGAGAATGTGGCAGTCGTGGAGTCTTCTAGTGTGTATATGTGCGAGCGCAGTCGCCCAGCGCATCGACCAGGAACCAATCCTGTCTCCAAGGCCGGCGAGGGTCCGTGATCGTGAGATCAAGCAGGACGAACCCACCTGTGATCAGCTGAAAGCTATGTGGCGGTAAGTTGTCATATATGTAAGTATGTATATGCTTCTCTATAATGACTGAGATGAGTATAAAATGAAAAATTACATAGATACGCATTCTAATCGAATCCTAAAGTAATGATCCTTTACGATCCATGAGGATGATGAGGATCTCGTTGGTTCCGTATATAATTGTCATCTTTTTCTTCTTGGCCGACATGTGGTGTCGGCACAACATGTTCTTCTCTTCTATTCTCGCCTATCATCCCAACACCCCTATTTTGCTCATGTTTTATACAACATCTTTTCTTTCTTACATATTTTCTTTTGTTGTACCTCGACCCACATATCCCACCTCATTCATATCTAACACTCTTCTTGTCACGTGACATTCGTCTCTTCTGGTAATACATGTTCATGCCATGGGACTTAAATACATATTTATAATACAGCCTAAATAAATAGACTCAGATATTTTCGAATACCATTTGGTAGTGTATACCATTTGGAGCATCGAAGAACACAAACTCTTTGAAAACCTAGAAAAAGATTAGGGAATAACGAAGATTGGATGAAGGGTATAGCTTACCCTACACATACAAGATGCAATTATAAGCCAATTTTCTGTAAAAGTGTGAAGAGTAATAGAAGTGAGAGTGAGTCAATCAAACCAGGCTTTTCAACGATAACCTTTACAGTTGTTGTCACAGCTCCAAGTTTCTGATATCGTGGATGCAAAACACAAACAGTATAGAAATTGCGGCAAATATTTGTATTCCTTGTGTTTATTTATTGAGGGAGATACCGCGACCTTTACTTGGAAGGATTGTAAATATTATAACACTGGCTACGGCGCGTGACTTTACCCATGACGTATGAATGATGAATATTGTAAAGGCAAAAGTTTGTAAGGATGTTTGCATGTTTGTCGCTCTTTTACGGCAAAACAGCTAAACCAATTTGCCTAAAAGTTATAATAATGATGACTTAAATGTTGTAATAGGACGTCATCGCTGTCATCAGAAGTCGCGTGCCGTTGCTTATAAAAAATAAAACCAAAAAATATAGTTATCCCAGAAACCCATTATTTGTTTGTATAACTTAACCAGGGTTTACTTTATTCTAGTCTAGGTATTGGCAGGTTACTGATTTTTATTCAGAACGATTGCCATCTGACCTCCACAACACAGAGGGTAAGCCAGTAACCACTTAGACAAGGATAATTACCTACTATGAGTAACGATCGTTATCAGGTGATTGTGATAACAACCGGGACCTTACGTGCTCTCCGAGGCCCACCGTGCCTCGGAGAGCACGTAAATGATACCCACATGGACCAGACCTAGGAACAAATGTTTGTATAAATACAAACATCCGCCCCGATCGGGAATCGAACCCGCGACCACCGGCGTAAATAGCGCATTCGGCACTACACCAAAGCGGTCATCATAATATTATAAGTAGGTACTTATTATGTTTAATTGTTAGAGCCTGAAAAAGAAGCAGACATACAATCATCAGGATTACATTTATTTTGTTCTCAAAAACATTTTTTCATCTCTGCGAGTTTTTATTAAACTAGAGTTTTCTGCCTATTCCATAGGAAATCTTTTACATTCTGGAACAAAAAATTAAATTAAAAATAGACTACACCAATAGGCACCTATACCTATAACTATTTGGTGTGTATGAGATAAATAACCTATAGAATGAATCAAAAACAATATTCCAAGAACAACAAAAAGATCAAGCTTACATTTAAAAATCATTAAGTTTTATATTTTCTGTATAGTGCAAATAAAAGATATAATTAGTAGAATCTTAGTTAACTAATTTTTAATGGTATTAATTTATTTATATTTTGTTTAATCTGTTTTTACTGCATTAAAAAATAATAGTCATTTACTAATAGTGGTTTGACATAAATCGGAATAATTAAATCAAATCGAATGAATTTAAATAGAAATGGGAAACATAACGCTGACTACCGAAATAGATTTGCCATTGTCCAATAAAGTGGAATGCCACAAAGCCGGCACAGATCGATAGGCAGCAGATGAGTGCACGACGAAAGTGGCATGTGGCAAAAAACGTTTTGAGTCTAGTGCGTGTTAAAAAGAGTAACATAACGATAAATAATGTCATTTGTATTAGTTAACCCACTATCTGAAACGTGAATAAATGAATTTTAATTAAAACATTTGAATAGTTTATAAATTTAATTAAAATACAGTAAAATAAAAAATGTAGGATGCAAAGAAGTTGAAAACAGCAATTCAAAGCAACTTTTCCGTCGCAATTTGTGATCATTCGCTCTCACATAACCTTTCAAAAAACAAGAAACTCGCCTTTTAACAAACCTGAAACTTACTTCGAAACTACGTTAAAACGAGCTTAATTGAAACTTACGAAACTCCTGGAGTTGTTCATGTGGTGAAATTAATGCAGTAGATGGCATTTCTGATACTCCCTGGTCAAAGGTCACCGGTTCCACAGCGGATATTACGGATTATTCGCGGTGAATGTCAGATGAATATGTCAAGCTGTACTGGATTTTGATTTCGAATTTCTATGTGCTATAATATAGTCGTACTACTATTATAGCTGAAGTATTATTTATGTACTTTCTATGAACGTCGTACTTTACTGATGGGATTTAAGATGATTGTTTAAGCGAGATAATGTTCTAGCTCGCTGGGAACACGGGAGAGGCCGCGGACGTGCTGCGAAAGCGATCTCGTATCCTCACCGTTTCCATGCTGAGGCGGCCATCAAACAAACAGGCGGGTTTTAGTGAGTGCAATCTCACATAACCCGACATCCCCCCCCAGGAGTCGGGTATCTATGAAGATTTACCCTGCGTCAATAAAAAAAAGCTGTGGGAAATGTAATGACCTGTTCGCATAAAGAAAATAGAGTCGAATTTAAAACTGCCTATTTGCAATTAAGTATTACTATTAACATAATTCAAAAATTAATGGTTAATCAACCCGGAATGCAGCAGCTTAGAATGTTATCTATAACTAACACAATTTAATGTCTACACAAAACTATTAGTGCCTACTGTGTTTGTTGTAAGCATACTTATCTAAACTTTATAACGATGAAATTTCTACATTGAAGATTTCTCTGTACAAAGATTTGATTGTTTAAATCGAATTAAGAAGCGCGTAAAAGAAAACTCGACGAAGAAATATCTTATTACTTATGCCCAGGTTTCTATGTTAATGAAATGGTATATTTAACATTGACTTTCATAGACTGGCTTAATTATTTTGGTTTCTTTAAACTTTTACATTTTACTCTAAAGCTATATAAATTACACGATATTGCAAAATTCATAACATTTTAAATTTTCTAGCTTAGGTAAGCCTAGTGCTAGAAGTGACAAATGGCCCAATTAAGGTTTTAAATCTAAAGGTGTGTCCACATCAACGTATGTTTTACCACGTACCAACCGTGTTTTTGCTACACACACGAAAGTATCTCATTTATCAAACTAAATAAATATAAATCCATACAGCTTTATAAAGTTAAATGATATGATGTTGTCTTCGATTTTGGCGATTATTACACCTTGAAATAAAACTAGTTTGAACGGATTTAAATCGCTTATATTAATGATGTTTATCATATTATGTGGTTTATCTTACATAGGCCAAGCAAAGAAAAGCATCGGCACTAGGGTCAAGGAACATATAGGAGATGTCAAAAATAGGCGGTCTTCAGTCTGCAGTTTGTGTATATGCTTTGGATAAACCCAACCATGTTATTCGCTTTGATAAACCACAAATCCTTGCAAGAGAACACAGATTCATTCTTAGAATAATACGCGAGGCTATTGAAATTCAAAAACATTCGAACTTCAATAGAGAAGATCCACTTATCAAAAATTTAAAATCCCAAATCCAACAAACTGCAAGACCCAAGGATACTGTTAGTGACTTCTGCGTACATCCGGAACGTTTTTCGATTTCGAACAAGATACCAAATCACAAATCGTTGGCGGTAGTTGTAAATAATATTTCTTTTATACTTCAAATACGTTTACGTTACGTTTTTACGTTACTTCAAATAGACAAATGTCACCTCAGTCTACCAGTGACCGCGAACGCTGTAAAGTGCTCGAAACGTCGGGATGATTAAAATCATTAATAATGGCGATTTAAATCCGTTCAAACTAGTTTTATTAAACGATATGGTTACTGCTTTACTCCTACGAGTCGTAGTCGTATCTTCTATATCAACATTATAAAGGGGAAAGAATTGATTGTTTAAATAGAATAGGCTCCGAAACTACTTGACCAGATTGAAAAATTATTTTATTGTTAGGAAGCTACATTGTCGTCGGTGAACATAGGCGAAATTTAAATTTTCAATAAAGTTAGTGATACCCGTGCGAAGCCGGGGCGGTCTGCTAGTCTATATCTATACTAATATTATAAAGAGGAAAGATTTGTTTGTTTGTTTGTTTGTTTGTAATGAATAGGCTCCGAAACTATTG
>DVXP01003578.1:0-11171 GCA_018235645.1 Junonia grisea
ATCCCGTAGCCTCTCCGTTTTCCGTGCTGTGGCGGCCGTCGCAGGGGGTTTTAGTGAGTGCAATCTCACATAACCCGACATCGCCCCCAAGAGTCGGGTATCTCTATGAAGATTTACCCTGCGTCAAAAAAAGTATTATTATCGAATAGAATGTGAATATTGATTTGTTTAGTCACTATGAAATAAAGCTGACGTAACAAGATCAATGTAGTTTATTCTTTACAATTTCACACTATATATAACAATCCGTACAGTAACCATTATCAAAAAGTATAATGTATAGTATAGTATTATACAATTAAGCTCGATATAATTGACTGCATTTTCCAGTTCAAAGTTAAAAATCAACAATCCCGTTGCAAGAAATCCTAACATTTTTATATAAAAAAAGTTTATTGTAGTCATTAAGACATTTGTCTTCCCGCTGCGCATTTAAGACTTCTCTTAAACCGATTCCGCTGTAAGTGACACACGGGCATTAAAGCTAGACAAACTGCGAGCTTTTATAGAACAAGATCTAGATGTTATTACGTGGAAAGAAAACACTATACCTTTTAGGCACGTGCAGTATGGCACTTTGCATAGTTAGAGTGTATATGGGTATAAGGGCACCCAAATAGAGGAAAAACATAGTTTGTACTCAGGGAAATCTTCGCCTGAGATCACTGCTAGTACTAATACTAGTTCTTTGTTAGTCTCGCACCACCTTTACTCCTTTAATTTCATCAGATTCTACCCACGCTCTCCCTGCGGCGATATACTTATTGATAAATCCATCGTACTCCTTTTCAAATTTTAAATTAATAACATATGAATTTGTTTTCTACATTTAACTATATATTATAAATTTAATGTATGTTGAAATTTAATATATGCAGCTTGAACTCTCGAAATACAGGAATACCTTAAAGTTACGCGAAAGGTCATACAGACGAAATTCGCGTAGGATGTTCCTGCTTAGCGTATCGTATATATATAAATATTTTCCTTTCGAATAAAATTTCACCATGTTACACAAATATTTTTTTTATTCGAACATAAACGCCCGCGCTTACTTGATAGAAGACATCGTTGATAGTGTTTTTTCAAAACATTATTAAAATTTTCTGTTAATCCTTTGAACCGTGTATATATTCAGGATAATTTGAGTCATACCTACTAGGCTATAGAAAATATGTGGCGGAGTGGTTAACAAAATTATTTACCCTATCGGTCACTAATTCGATCTATGTTAATGGGAACAGTAGGTTTTAAGTAATAGTGATGTGATCTGGATGTTGTGGACGTTATTAAAAGTCAAATTAAAAAACGATCTTCATTTGAAATATGTATATACTCGAATGTATATTATATACAGTAGATATTTTTTCTTTCTAGGTTTAATATTTTAAAACATTTTTGGTAAATGAAAAAAAAACTGTCGTTAAAACTTTGTAATTACGAGCAGACGTTTCCGAAATATTAAGAGACGTTCGAGGAATACAGAAAAAAATTGCGTGGGCCGATTTCAATCTGGGCATGAACGACGATTGCTTGCCATGAGATTGCTTATAGAATATTTTAAATTTTCTGGTGATTTACAAGCAAGAACGTTTGTATAGCTTGTATAGTATAGCCCTTATGTTTTATTAGTTAAGAATATATTTATATCTTTTTCTTATTTATACGTTATACGGATCCAAATACATCATGTTATTGTCAGATGTTCTACAGTATAAATGCAAACGAGCTGACAGATCACCTGATGGAAAGTGAATGCTGTCGCCCATGGACATTTGCAACTCCAAAGGAGCTACAAAATGCGCTGCCGGCCTTTTAGGGGGTATGGAGGGGGAATGGATGGGGAATTAATGGGGAAATCTCACTCACGCGGCAAAACACGACGCAAGCGTCATTCAACGCCGGTTTTGTGTGAGGCCGTGGTATCACTCCGGTCGAGCCGGCCCATTCATGCAAATGCATGGCTCTCCCACTGTAATTAATACCCACGGTAATATAACTTATAAATCAGAATAATAATGTTTAGGCAAGTTTCGATCTATCAAGGGACGATCTATTTATTGTGATAGGAACACGAATAATAACAAATATTGTTCATAAATTAGAGTTTATTATTTAATCAATCTTGCGAAAATATTCAAACGACAGTTTTCAGACAGACTTCAGTGACCACGATACCACAAGGAATAGGAAAATCGAAAAAAATAATCAAAAATACCCATTATTTTACTCATACGCAAACTTAGTTGCAAGACAATACAACTTTAATGTAAAGTCGGGTAAGTCACTAGCTATAAATGACAAAGGTCGTTTCGTGCGCTGTATAGAAACAATTCCAACAAAACTTTACAGAATGCTGGAATAAACGTTCAAACATAATATCTTTTCGAAAACAAAGCGCCGCCCACGCCAGAAAGCAAAATTTAATTTTGCCAAATGAGTAACACTTTGAAGCTTTAGTTTTTAGTGAGGCTATTTAAAGCGAGATAGATGTATTTTTAGCTGAGGAGTAAACGAGACGGTCGATAAAAAGATAAATGTGATGCCGTGGAATGAAGAAAAATAGCGTTCGCAGGTCACGGATGTGGGGGGAAGGACGCGATTGTACCCTCGTTAGGCTGAATGATGGACTTACACATTGTTTCGCATCTACATTAAACGCCTAAATACACATTATAAGCATTATGTATTATTATATGGTGTATACATTTATTATCCATACTTTTCCATACATATAAATAAAATTGAAAAATTGGTGAATTTAACGAAAATTATTGCGTTTCCTGATTTATATGATTGCATGTATTAAAACAAAAAAAAAAATATTTATTAGATTTCAAATGTAATGAATTAATGCGTTTATTGAAAAGTATTTTAGTTTTTTAGCCAATGACTTTTCAGCGTGTATTATGTTTCAAATTATTATTAACGTGACTTCTAGAAAACGAGTACCTTATATCATCAAGAATAAAGAAATGTACATATTTCGTTACTAACAAATATTTTTTCCTTCATAGTAGGGTTGCCTAATGTCCTCAACATGTCATACGTAATCGTTACAAAAGTTACAAAATGAATACAAGTGTAATTTTTCCAATGATGGATCACTATCTTTCAAAACTTCCTCGGAATTTGATAGACGACATTCATAACTTTTCATGAATGTTTCGTGAGACTGAAAGATCCTGAAAGATCTTTTAGAGTGTGAAAAGAACATTACATCATAATATATTTTGTCATCGCAAAAATTTCTACATACATTTTTTGTGATATTTGCAAAATTATTTTTAGGTTTTGAATTAAACTATCATATTAAACTAGCTTAAACCGGACTCGTACTTGAACGGTTTTTATTACTTTTTGATAACAACTATTAGATAACTTAACCTTTTTGAAAAATTCAACTCCCATTCTTGTGCAGTTTATGATACATAGCCCACTGACAGATAGACAGACGGACGGATAGATGAAATGCGGAGGCTTACTTCCCATTGGCATTATACAGAATCCAAAAAAACTATATTTGGTTTTTAATATCAATAGTATCAATTAATGAACAGGACAAACCCTCATAGCGTATTTAGCTTAGTTGAAAGTTCTCAACCTTTTCCACTAGAACGTGAATAACTTTTTCATATTATTATAAAAATCCTTATTCATGAGTCGGTGGACCGTTTCCACGTTGAAAAATCAATATTTTACACCTCAATCGAACACGTACTGCACTGCATTTGAATTTAAATGAGCGCCGATGTAAGAACAATTTATTTAAGGTACTTTAAATGCAGTTTACATTTTTAAAATAAATTTAAGCACGACTATAAATTGACTAAAAATAGAACGACTTATTTACAAACGTTATTAAATGAAGCATAGTACTCGTAAGTATTCTTCCTAGCATTTTTCCAGGACTAAATCAGGGCCTGCTTTATTCTGGCCTAAGTATTGACAGGTCACTAACTTTAATGTAGAACGATTGTCGTCTGACATCCGCAGCCCAGAGGGTAAGCCAGTAACCATTTAAACTAGAATATTTACCTACGTGAGTAACGATCGTTATCAGGTGATTGAGATAACAACCGGGACCGACAGCTTTCATGCTGTATAGGATACAGTGGACATCCACAACGATAGACGTGCAGATTAGAAACAAAACTTTTTCTATCTTCTATTTTCCCGGTCATACTATAATCTTTTTATTAATCTAGTCCATATATTGACAAGTTATTGATATTGACTAAAAAATCCAAATCAAAAGTAGCCATAATTGCTTACAATCTCTAGGACTTATATCTGTCAAAATAGAACCTTTTGGAACTTAGTATCTTTTGTGCGTGATAAAAAAGGACCGTCTCTTCGGTAGATCTTTAAAGATAAACAAAAGGTTCTCATGAGCGGCATGCGATACTTTTCTATACATTCTATTATTAATTGTAACAAAGATCCATCGCCGTGCAGTCCAAAAAAGTTAAATTCACTATCACTATGATAGACCGTTTGTCGTTCTCGTCACGTCTCGCGCCTTCGATATTAATCGTTATATTTATATTTCCCAGAAAACTTCAATAACGTGATGTAATAACGCTATCTCGCAAGGGTCGTTTCACTTTGCACCTTGCATTGAATAGAGTTTTGTTCGTGGCATTCGTTATAATGGGCTTTCTCTTCTACGAATAACCATTATAGAAAGGAAGAGTAGTTGTTAGTAATATTATTTATTTTAAAATCTAGTTTGAATATTCATTACTGAAACAGATAATCGAGTTTTCTATTTTTGCTCCAGTAACTTTGAATATTATGTAATACGAGTGTAACATAAATACTTCAGCACAATAGTTCAGATTAAT
This sequence comes from Junonia grisea, assembly GCA_018235645.1. Lineage (NCBI taxonomy): Eukaryota > Metazoa > Arthropoda > Insecta > Lepidoptera > Nymphalidae > Junonia > Junonia grisea. Next base: position 4,848 of record DVXP01003578.1, read on the forward strand.
TTACGCGGAAGATTACCTAGACACTATCTATTTAATTCAATTACTTTATGCACTTTATACTGCTTTACGTTGCTTTTAGTTAAGTGTACCAACCTGAATTTAAAAAAATGCATTATTAACTTATTATTTTTTTAATAATTTTAAGTAGAAAATAATAAAACTTTGCTCAAGGAGGGATGAACAGTTAATGTACCTGGTACCTGGTACTACTTCTCAGCTTAAAATATCGATGTTTTTCTAGTTCTGCGACAGAGCTCACTCTATTGTCGTATTCAGCTCTTTACTAATGTAAAACCCGGTTTAAAAATAATGTCCATTTGAAAATTCAATAGAAAGCAGCGTTGCGGGGAAGTTTACGAGGGAACTTTCACAATATCTTACACATGCACCAAGAATCGAGATTAAGGAGATCTTTTTAAAATGCTCGAGAAAAATTTCAAACTCCTAAGAAGTTCTGCAATAACTTGAAAATTTTATTGAAAATATAAACTGGGAGCACTTTGTGTTCGCTAATTTTATGTTATGTTTGGAATTCAGTGCCCGTATTGTACAGCTAAAATTAATTAATACACTCTTTTTTATTTATATATTTACTCGTAATTAAAAATTTTTTACAATCAAACTATAGGCTAACGTAAACGTATAGCTCATGGCATATACCTAACCCCATACTTAAAAAACAAAAACAATTATATCGATTTCAATTCACTCGATATACGTTGACGTGCATAAACTAAATAACCACTTAATGCTGACGCAGCTGGATTTGTCGAATCGATCGTAAAAATTAAGTTTACGATGTACCCAACATTGGTAGGGGCATAAAGCGAGCGAATCGTTTAATTACTCCGCCCAATGATGTGAGTGACAAATTACTGACAAGCGGGAAGCGAGCCGACCTCATGTTCGGTGCGATGGGCTCATGAAAATTTTTAATGGATTTTTTTACAATGAGAATTGTACGAGTATATTCCTGTGAAGTTGTTTTAATGAAAGTGTTTATATCGGTTACCTAAATATACGTGTGGCAAACATAAGACGTTTGAAAGTCCTTACTTTAGTAATCTACGAACTTTGACTAGTTATAATTCTTAAAGTACTAATTAGTTTAAATGGAATGAAAATTGTTTATAAAATGTTTGCTTGGTTACTGAAAATTTTGACTTATGGATTTATCTACAACGAAAGAGGGAGTCAAAAATGGCCTGAGTTACTTCGAGAAAAGATAGTAGATACGACCGGCCGTACCGCTATTTTTGCTTCACTTGGGGCCACTGCTATGCCCCCAGATATGCAATGATGACAGGCAATGACTAAAGGTATCCTGTTCAAAATTAGACCAACAAGCGATCACTGGTGAAAGTAAAATTGTACATTAATATTATAAGCTCGTAAATAAATATCTTAAACAAGTTTGCCGTTTAGTTTAGCATAAAACCGTTTCTGCACAATATTAAATTTCTCAAGTACAATATATTTTAGAGTATTCTATTTGAACAGATACAACCAATTAGGGGTGTGCCAGATTCATGAATACATTCATGCGACCTGGTTACTATTAGCACAGCATTAGGGAAATCGAGAGAAAGCTCAAGGCATACATCTATCAAATATAGCTTCATTAATTCATATTATGGCTCTCTGAATTCCTTATTAAACTTATCGAGAAAATTATAAATGTTAAAGTTTATGAATTTACCTATCTTTGTTCTGTATGTGTGGTTGAACGGATTTAGTTGGAATGTGGAAAGAACAAGACTTATGTCTAGCCCAGGTGCCTTACTCGAACTCTTGTTACATAAGATATATACCTGTGGGATACTTTCGAACCAAATACTGGAATAACAAAACATTTTCCTACCTCGGTACGATGAATACCATTTTACAGTTGGATAAGCACATATTAAAGATATATCAAAATCAATTTTTGTTTGTTTGTTTAACATCTAAAAATAAGGCTTAATTACGTTAAATATTCGCTAATAAGTTTCGGTATATTTTTTTTAATTTAAAATCCACTGTCATTTAAAAATGTACTTAAAAGCATTATTAAGTAAGTTTAACGTTGTTCAGATTGGACCATGGCAAAGTAAATTTCAGATTCTTTGTTTAGTTTTATAATAATTAATGTAACATATAAATCAAAATAATAACATTGATAATTATATGCACATTAAATGCATTACAAGAAATTGAATAAAACAATTACTTCGCTAGTGTTGTATCTATGACATAGCTTTTAAAGGGTTATGTTTAAAAGAACATCAAAGAAAACTTTAGCGAAAGTTATATCAAAAGGGTGAGCCCGAATAGTTTCATGAGTTTGCTAATTAGTGAATTATAAACACATTATACTTGCTTTGTATTATGGTTCAAACATAACCTTTAAAAAACCATCAAAACTAAACTACGAATGGAACGAAATAAAATTTTACTACGAAATGAAAAATGGATATTTAAGAGTTGCGTGCCCGAAGGTACCAATGAAACATTATTAATATGTTACCTTCTTTGTTTGTTCGTCTATAAGTCACTTTGTCCGTCTGTCTATCTATCAGTTGCATCTCATGAAACGTGTATTATTTTAGTAAGTATAGACGATTCCGAATACGACTCGTAATTGACCGCATTTTGTATCTAATAATAACAAATTTTATTTAATTAAATGTTACTATTTATTTCGCTTGATAGAAGTAAAGTTGCATGCTAAGGTGGGATATTTATGCATATATTCGAATCAGATTATTGTTATGAAGGCATAAATTTATTATGTATTATACCTTTATGATTCATAAAATATTCATTGCCCTTATCAAGATATACTGTTGGGTTCTTATAATAACTATTAACCGTAATGGGATTTTACTTTAGAAATACAATATATTTTATTACACATTTTTGTGTCTAAAAATACCAATTTGAAATTAACAAACTAAAAAAAACTGTAAAAAGTCAATCACCAAGACCGAAACGAACTTAACCCCGGAAAAATAGTTTAGTTTTACTGATACTGGAAAAAATATTGTAAAGTATACACAAACACAAAATTTATACCATCGTCCAAGACCTGAAGTATATGGTTAATTTTTAAATCTTTAATGTGATCTAAATTAAAATTTAATACAATTACTTAAGGAATTTTGCAGTTATTACAATGTTGTAGTTAATCAATATGTATTAAGTCTAATTATAATAAAGCTTCTCTTGTAAAATTGCTTTATTAAAATTTAGACTCAATACAATAACAACCTAAAAATACAATCAAATTTAGAACCTTCTCTTCTTCTCGATTCGGGTTACAAAAGGCAATTTTAGAGGTACAATTCAGATTCTAGCTACAATATACAATTAACCTCAACAAAAATATAACAAAAACGCTGACGCTGTCCCGTAGCTTTTCGGACACTGTAATTTATCCTAACTAGTATTATAATTTTGTTTTGACAACGGAAACCTAAAAACGACAATTAGTTGGTCGTTCGTTATAGAGGGAGATCCCAGTCATGCCAGACCTACGTCATTTTAGAAAGGGTGAAATAATTTTAGAAGGAATGGATACTCGATAAGCTGAAAGCGAGGCAATTCTTCTGGAAGCAGGTATCAAAGGTAGAACAAAAATCATGCACATTTACGGCATATCGAATTATATACGACTATACGAAGTCGCAAGCAAAGCTAGTACATCATATCCGTGCCAGCGATTGTCAGCGTACCGTGTCTAACTGTGCCTTTGTGTTAAGGCAGCTTAATAGGATCTACAGACTACACTTTAAAATGTAATTTTTGTACTAACTTACATTCTATTTTATTTTGCGGAGTCCTTATTTTAAACGCATGAGTTATTTATTTATATGGAGTATTTTTTATACATTTTCTTCTTTAATAGTAGGTAATAAGAAGCTATATGTAAAATTTGCTATATATGTTTTATATAGATCATAATTATATCTATCCCAACATGTTGGCATTAGAGTCGAAGAATTGTTTGATTATCTTATGTTTGAGTATCTCAGAAATATAGGTACTTAATATGGCTGTCATAAATAAACTGAACGTTTTGAAAAGACTTTGTATATTCACTATTCTGTAGCATTATATTATGTAGTACTACTTATTACTAAAGTAATGCTCTATAAGATTGACGACTGGTCGACGCAGAATAACTGCGTTTTGTACGATGAGTGGGAGAGCTGTAAGCTTAATGACCCATTTCTTCCCTACTTCCTATTTCCCTTTAATCTATTATTCCATTTTAAGTCAGTAGCACATTTGTGGCTCCCCTGGTGTGGCAATTGTTCATGGGCTGCTGTAATTAATTTAAATCAGGTGAAAATCTGGTCGTTTTATCGTTATTTTTTATTGGTTAATCTTTAGGCTTGCATTTAGGGGTTCCGTATATCAACATACAATTAATGTTACATATATTATAATAGTTGAACATAGAGTAATAATTACTGTATGGTATACATCGTTACATAATAAAAGCTCCGAATTTGACCACATTTAATATTTGTTTTTACAGCGGCTAAAATAATATTTCGTTAACACTTTTGGACACGGATTTTAAAACCCATTTTTAATTTTGTTGTAAAATTTTATTACGTTCCGTGAGTAGTTCGGTTTTGATAGAATTTTACAGGTATTACCTTAATCATTATAAAAAGCAGTTATTATTTATAATTGTATTGTATTTATTAATGATTCACAGCTATAATTTTTCTACATTATGCATATGGAATCCTAAAAAGTTACAGGTGTATTACATACAACATCATGTTACTAACAGTTATCTTAATTAGATTAGTTCACTTGATTCTGTTTCCGACCTTGTTTGTTTCTTGTTTTCATACAAACAAATTACACTGAGTACACTTTGCCAACTAATGCTCTTACTAGATTACCCGTGTACGTGATTATACCTTGTAATACTCGCTGCAGCTGTGGATTACACGTATATTTAATCTACTCAGTTTTTCACATCCACAAATTACTACAAAACGTAAAAATGGAACTACCAAACTAATAAAAGTCTTAACGTATAAACTCCTAAACTATACTCCTAAACTTTAAGTTAAACTACCTTATAAGTTTATCGTGTCACTTAAATTCGACTCACGCTTGACCCATTTTTATTGTTTGGCGTTTTAATTTAGTGTTTGCACTATAATCAACAAGTTTGCTGTTTTTACGATGGAGCAAAAATAAAAAAATAGTTGTGATATAAAAGTTTATAGTGAAAAACGAATTTTAGTTAGCTTAATCCGATAGTCAATTTATTTACTCCACGTTTACGCTTTGACCTTTAAAGTTCATAAAACACAATTTCTTTATTTATTTTACCTGTTATTTTAAGTAAATTATTTTAAAAATAATTTGTAACAAAACGTCGGCATTATTAGTTTAATTTATATAATTGCCGCGATAACGTTACAAAGATAACCGCTAAAGACCTTTATTTGAAAAGATTCAATTTATTATTCGAAAGAAAATAAATTAAATGAAGATGAAATAAAAGGAATTCGTTTCGAAAATTTTCCTCGAGCAGTAAAACAGACTAATTAAATTAACACTTGAGGTTAAATAAGTATTATTATCTAAATTATAATTAAATTTCTCTTTTAAGTGTTTTTATTATATTGCCTTTATAGAGATAATGATAAATGTTAAAAAAAATTATAATAAAATTTCGTTTGCCTATTTCATTTTTGTCTTTTGCTGTAAACGTGCCTATTTTGAGATATGTATTGACTTTTTTACCACACAAATAAAAGGGAAAATAATAAATATAATAATAATAAAAGGGAAAATAAAGGGAAAATAATGATACATATAAAATTGGTGTACATAATGGGTTATTTTTTTTATTTGTACATTTTTTATTTGTTATTGAATATAGTAATAAACTGTATGTATGTATCGGTACTTCATAATTTAATAAACATATAAAAAAGAACACGTTTGTTCAATGTATTTTTGACAATATGTCACTGAACTATTTAAAAAACTATCAGTTCTCATTCATGTCTCGAAATAGTCTGAAACTGAACGGCCAAGAACATCTCGGACAGGCGGTATTGATTCCATCTCGATACAAGCTACGTAACTGCCAGATAAAGTTGCTGCTAAATTCGAGGCAAAACGCTTTGAATTCGGTGTTTGACCGTGTTTTATGTATTATATTGCATAGTTGAATATTTTATCGGCTCAAGGGCAGAATGTATATTGAACTACAAACTAGGTATACGTAACGTAACAAAAACGTAACACAGCCTGTACATATCCCACTGCTGGGCATAGGCCTCTTCTCCTGTTAGGGAGAAGGTA
>DVXP01003579.1:0-11170 GCA_018235645.1 Junonia grisea
ATGCCACCACTTCTGACCCTGCCTCTGACTCCGGTTCCGACTCCGATTCCGACTCCGATAAAACAAATTTAAAAACTTCGACTCCGCCTTCGGTTCCGATAAACTACCTCCGTTACATCCCTGATACATACTACGAAAATAAATAAAAAATATTTGCTGATTTTTATGGTATTATTACTACATGACATGAAAATTGATGATGTTATTGTTACAGAAACATTTCACTTGTAGTCTTACAACGAATAAATTTACCTTTCGCGAATATAATTTTATAATGTAAATTACGCATTACAGTTGATAATAAGTTAAAAGCGAGATGCCATTATTAACGAGGTATTCATAAAATTCACTACTTCGCTGTGTTTGAATTCGTGTAATTTTTTCACAACCACAAAATGTAGAATACTAAAGAAAATATGTTATTTTCTACAGTAAAAATGGCATTACAGTCATAAGCTTTCTCAAAATAGTTAAAATGGTAACGGTTTAACATTAAATTATATTTTGCTTTTAAGAAGTTATACGGCATTCATTCCTATGTTTTTCTTTTCCTTTGACAATTTTTATACATATGTAGATAAAGATACTGCAATTAAGTATACTTACTAATTAGTTAATAGTATGTAGGTACTTTATTATCTATGGTGATAGAGAAACGGTATTCTATTAGTATTAATGATATTTATGATGATTTGATAGTTTAAGTTAAGGTGATATACATAAAAATAATACTATAAAATTCTTCTAGATATTTACCTAACAGTAGAAAATTTACCACACTTCACATGCTCATAATTATTATGTTTTGTTACAGATACTGAAATTCCTGAAACGAAACCTGTAAGTATAAAATAATATTCTGTTTAAGTATTTATAAGTATTAAGACACCAAGCAACACTTGTTTGAGAAAGAAAATAATCACTGCTTTTATTCAATGTAATTTCTTATTTCCCTTTTCGCATTCCTTGTTGGCAGGTTATTAAAAAAATGTCTTAAATTTTTAGATAGAGAAATGCCAAGTAAAGTAAAAACATATTAAAAAGTAGTTTTTTTTAATGTTTTTTGTAAGGTAGATAAAAATACTGTTTTCACAGCAACTGATTTTGAGTGAGACTATAATAATCCGAAAAATTGATTACTTTTTTTTTTGCGTTGGTATATTTTGTTTCGGTTTTGTGTCCGTTTTATACGTTACCCAAAAGGCATTTTAATTAGGGCAATGCGCCGCCGAAATAGTATACAAAATGTAGGCACCATTTTTTGTCAGATATTGCAGGGCAAGCGGCAAAGGAACACAATTTTGACGAAGGGAGCTCCTAAAAATCCAGAAAGAAGAAATTAAAATTTACAATATCATAAATTTTCAAAACTATTGTAAAACATTCTAGGTAACGTATAAAATAACACCAGATAAAATGTGATTCAAGTTATCGACTGAAAGTACTGAAACATTCTCTTTGTATTTTAACATCTTGACAGTTCGTATAAGACGACAAACTTGGGTTCCGTCTCTCATCTAACATATTACTTTCTCAATATGCTACGCCGCGCCGAACCAATGTTACATAAGTGTTGTCGCCAAACTACATATCAAACGTATTTCTATATTCTTTGTAACTACATCGAGGTTTTGTACATGTGTATATTCGTTGGGAAAAAATCTTTGTACATTTTTGTAGTACACTAAATATTTCGACCAAAACTTTACTCGCTTATATATTTTTTAATATGTTAATCAGAAATTAATAGGTATTGTTATTAAAATTATTCCGTCATTTCAATGTTTCTCAATATTCCAGGCACGCAGGTCGTTGCTTAAAATATGCAAATAAGATTTATTACTTTGTAGAGCGCTCTTAACGCGTCTTATATTTTCGCTCACATATTTTTGAACATTTTTATTTTTAGCGTTCTAATAATCATCATGAATATAAATACGGTGCTAACAAAGATAATACATTATTATAAGCTTCTTATGAAAACTGATATTTAATATGTATTTATTAGTAATTTAGTAAATGATACAGTAGATAGAGAACTGTTTAATTAAGTGTATCTAATCATTTGAAGCCCGAAACTTCCGAGATTAATGAAAACACTACTACAATCATATTATCCTTACCCTTCGTAAATATGTTATTCAATATTAAACCTGCTTACCCTCTTCGGTAATTTAATAAACAAAACCGTTCATAAATTAAAATCAAAATCCTTGTCAGAACGTACTGAAAACGTCAAAATAAATTATGTAAAGTAGCTACTCGTTATTAATTGCCGTTTTTAATACATTAGGAAGTTATGATCTACTTTTCGCATAGTATCGATTGCACTCAATAGGTAACCGCCGTGATGTTCTCATTCCATCAAGTTATGATTGATGTTTTAAGTACCTACATCCACCAGGCAGACTGTATTGTTTATTATATTCCAAAGCTCTCAATTACTCAATTTAATTACAACTGAAATTGTGACTGTAACTAAAATTTATGTGACAAAAAGTTACCTTTCTGGTACCTATGTGTAATAGAAAATGTGTGTGTTTTTGTTTAGCCTTTTCAGCAACGAAGATATATTTTTATATCTTACAATTTTTGTGCGGAAATCATATCCAGTCTGTAAGGACAGTCAATATTTGTCACAAACAGAACCACCTTCCTTTCCACTTATATAAAATGAGAGTGTATATTTTTACACATATCACATACACTTTGAATAGATCTAAAAAACAACTTCAGAATTCTTTGATCCTTTTCATGTTCCGGCTCCGCCTGTGAACATAGGGTTTCTTGCGGTATTATTTTTTATCTACTCACCACTTGCTAAGTGGGCATTTTAATAATTCAGTACAGTTCGTATCAGTGTATACATACGAAATACATATTTATAGATAAAAGTGACCGCAAAATAACATTGTTTTGAGTAATACAATTGACCATGGAATATTATATTATTGTACGTGACTTGTCTTTGATATGATATTTTCTTTTACAGGATGTTCCAGTGAAAGAATTAGAAAACCTTAAAATGGGTAAGACATTTTTTACTTGATAGTTTTAAGGAATTTTGTAAAGTTCACGAGCAGTTAGTTAACATAGCTGCTGAAATAAAGACGGCATACAATTTTTTTTCGCAAATCGTCGATTTCTTTTATTACAGGCTGCAATCATGAATATTTTTGTACTTGTAAACTCGTAGCGAAATTATAGTTGATATATGAAATTTAAAATGTTTGTTTACGTGCCTAGTAATTAAGCGGCACTCGTCGAGTAGCTGGGAAAACACGATGAAAGCTTTTGATTTCGTTTCACTGAAAATTGCAGAAGTAATTTACTTAGTACTTATGTAAATGTTTGAGTAATTTATTCGATAATATTGACATACACCGACATCCGACTTATTGTTGGATCAGTTTTTTTATACTCTTGCTGATGCCTGAATGTCTGATCTCAGGAAGGCAAAAAATAGTTCCCTCCTCTCGTCACTCGCTATTGTGTGTGTAAACCCGAAGCCGTACGAACCCTACGAACCGATGAGCGAAATCTCCATGTCACGTACTTAGGGATTGCATTATTTATTATATGTCAGGCAACGATACGACTTAGAGACCCGGCCATCGCAGGGTTTTAAATGAGTGCAATCTCACATAACGCGACATCCCCTCCAGGATTAGGGTTTTTATGAATATTCAATAAAAGAAAAACAATAGGAGTTATCCGGGTGGGATCTTTTCTCTCTCGAATCTGCCTTGCATCTTCTCCACCATGGTGGTCTCATAGAAGGAGATTACGGCCTCCTATAATAATTCTCTGCGTAGCACACGACTGTTTTCAGAGTTCCACGCAGAATACATATGCTGAGCAGTGTTTTATCCCGTCCTGCCAATGTGAAAATTTGCTGACGTCTCACAATTGATTTTACAAAAGCACTTCAAAACAATCTTAACGTACTGTCACGCCGCGTTTATGTGTATACCGTTCGCCACGGAGAAGGGCGCATCATTTCGCAAAAGCCTTTCGTTGATCCTATCACGTCTTCTAGAGTGTCCAAGGGCGGAGTGCACGCCAAGAGGGTCATACATTACATACACTAAACAATACTTATTTTAAATACGTTTTTATTTCAAAATAAGATCATTCATAATTTTTTTTCGCTTATCTACTGGCGGTTAGATTCAAGCGCATAATAAGGCGTTTACGAGTTTCCGCTCTATAAACTTTTATCGATGTTACGCAAAAGCTCCGTAAACAAGATAGCTGTATCGATTTAAAATGCATTTGCTGATAAGTAACAGCGACCATAATCTCTATAAATCGGCTTCGTTTATTTGTGTAGATACGGTAAGTGTTGTAAGAATACATGTATAATTTTTTGCTGTAAATATGCAAACCATTCGAAAATTTGAAATAGTATGGTGTTTTTCGTCAAAGAATTGATTGTAAAACGAATTTTGAACAGTTAAAAACTTAAACTTTCATATTAAGAATTTCGACATGACGTGTGCGGCCCCTTGCTTAACTGTCTAGCTCTAAACCACTGCTATAGTATTGATTGATGGAACGGATAACTATAGAATAATAGAACCCACACCGTTTAAACTGCTGTGTCGCAATTTTTGATAATACAAAAACCTATAAATTAGCCTAGATTATTTTAAAATCTATGTTATTTCGTGCTTATTTTCTCTGTTATTATAATTCACCTCGGGTTCGTTAGTGATATAGGTATGTATATTATTCATGGTGAAGAAACTTGCACGTGTCGCGAAAAATTCTGAAAATCTTATTTTGTTCGCCATAAACATAAATAGCGTTAACTGATAAGGTTCCTTGATACTTTCACAGACGTGAAAGTCCACAGATGTTATATTTGTTGATCCAATAATATTTCATTTCATTTTATTTGAATAAAAGTTTTCATCTATCCGCCAAGCACCTCGTATATGTATCATTCTCAGTGTGTATTGTACTTAGTCATTTGTAGGACATGTCCTGATTATTGTGAGACTGTTGTATTACGTGAAATGTCTTTAATATTTTTTGTAAAATCAAAAAAAATGTGGTGTGTAAAATCAACACTACAGTGAGCTTAAAATTACAAAAACAAAATCTATTGAGATATGTTATAGGTATCTACTTGCTGTTTAACATTAGTGCCTTGTTTAAATTTTCATAATCACCATTAGATATGGATCAAAATACACACTAAAATAGTATTTATTTTATTATACCGAATCGGTACCTGCTTCATAATATACGAGGATCATCCGCAACTTCAAACGCGCCGGCTTTGGATTTAGATACGCAAATTTTGGTTAATCCTCTGGGATTCTTTCATTTCTTAGGTAAATGTGTCCTATACCTACATATGATATATTACGAACCTATTTAAATATTTATTTTCGTGCGGCCATGGACAAACAGACTCTACATAAATACCACACATAGGACAGAGGACATAAATACCTAATAATACATTGCAAAATTGCGACCTTAAACACATCCTCGACTCCTGACTCCTTCTTTTATTAGAAATAAAAACATTGCGATAATGTTACTTTACTGCCACTTAACAAAAAATATTGAAAGTCGTATCGGAATCGATCCTTTTGTATTCGGGCAGAGATATGCTGATAACAATAGACTTTATCATTATAATTTTGTAGATAGTAAAGTAACTTCGTACTACTTCGTACTCCGGGCAGAGATATGCTGATAACAATAGACTTTATCATTATAATTTTGTAGATAGTAAAGTAACTTCGTACTATTTAGGTATAAAAAATTACTTGTATGTGTCACTGAAATATAAAAAAATCCTCCGTAGACAATAGGTACTTCTATTGTTTCTAAATTTTTAGAGGTTTTAATATGACGTGTACGATTTGAGGGGTCAGGGAGGCCTTCTGAGACACCCCTTCCCCTTGGACTGCTCTGTACTTATAAATCTCTTTTACTTTGAGGTTTAGTATTTGTTTCCCCTTTTGTAAACTGTAACCGCAATATCTAGAATACCTCTTACTGAGAAACAAAGGAAAATTTGAAGGGTGTTTTTCCACTTCTCGCGTGTTTACCAGCATTGGTATTCAGGGTACCGCGGCGTCAACAAATGAATCCGTACGAAGTGTTTTGAATCACAATATTTTGGTATTTAGCAGTGCTGTAAATAAACTTTTAAGGCGATTAGGCGGTGCGAGTTTCTACGATTGCGCCCATAAATGCACCCTTATAAAAACGTACATTTCATTGTTGTCCAAAACCTAATTATCCACCCATCATTTCTGCGGCTCGCCAGCGCCTCCAACCTGTGCTTAGGCACCACTCTCACTTCGCTATTAATTGCACTAGTATTTATAATAGTAATGTTTTGTATCTGTTTAAATTTCAAATTTTATGGACAGTGAAGTTACTACTTCTTCAAATTCTTCTTTCTTACAGATTAAAGAAAAATAATAAAAAAAATGAAAAAAACTTATTTTTTTTTTGTTGGTAGCTACGTATTCACAGTGATAAAATAATAAGCATTTATAAAATGTTGCAATCCTCAGTTACTTTGTCAAAAGCAGACGATATATGTACCTATTATGGAAATATATTTCTTTTATTTATGAGGTCTATATGCTTTGAAGTTGTCTCATCGTTATAAATTGAAATACTTACATATGAACAAAGAGCCTTTGAACCATTCGATACGATCTTTAAAACTTTTTCGGAGGCAAAAAATGATATAGTATTTTTCCTTTAAGAGTCCATTTATTTATCGTATGTATGTGCAAAATGTTTGAAAAGTAGTTGTAAAAGAAAAAATAAATGAATATTGTCAGAAATCTGTATAATTTTCGTTTGATCTAAACAACTCTTGGCCTTCATCACGCCAAACAAGGTAATAAATATTTATGTGGAATTACGTAGAGCTTTAGTTCTCTTGATTCTATTTTATAGTGAGGTCCTCCAAAGGTTCCAGTGGGGATAAAATATTTTACCGACCTTTTTCGTTATTCATCTGTTGCACCTTAAAAATAATTAAGTTTCATGTTTCAATGTTTGTTAAGTTATCATATTGTTCAACAATATGATAACTTAACAAAAATTTTAAAAATTTAGGAAAATAATAATAATTAAAAATTCAATAATATTATACAATCACATAAACTAAGAAATATATTCAAATGGAATACATATCTTTTCATTATCGGTTTACAAGTACATAATTTGAAACAACATATTTCGTACAAATTAATTCATTGCTAAAAAATTAAAAATAATAGTTTATTTATTTATTTACATTTCAAACTTATCGTCACCTGGCGAATACTACGATATTTTAATAAAATTGCCTCTACAAAGAGCATGGCCTTCCATGGTCCACCTAACTTATCACATTCACTTTATGCTGTCATTTTATTCCACAGAAGAGGCAAGCAAGGAGACTGTTCCCGAAATGAAAAGTGAACATGTGGAATTTCATCGACTTGGTGAGTTATTTTATAACAATAACGGAATCAAGTATAATTGAAAGATATTATATAATTTTATTAGGTACATAATATATTTTGGATAGATCCGACAAATGTATCGAATGTATGTATATCTATATTACATAATAACATAAACAATTGCACGAAATATTTCTACAAGTAGACAGAAATCGACTGCAACACAAATCTTAGGCAAAGCTTTGAAAGCAAAATGGTAGTGTCTCTTCGTTTCAATGTCGTGAAGTATTGAGGTATAATACTACCCACTCGAAACTACTACTACTAGTTGTAGCTTCACTTACATGTATTTTTGCACGTCCGCGTCCCTAGTCTTTATTTCACTTCCTCAGGAAATATATTCGATCTATCTCATTGCTTCACCTAACACAATATAATATGTTTCGCATAATAGAATCTGTCAACTGGCCCTCCATCTAATAAAAGACTTACAAGACCGTCCCTAACTTAATTATATAATTTGAAGTTAAAACAAAAGAAGTAAATGTTGATTTCTGGAACTTTGGAATATTTGAAATTACTCAAGAGATTTTCTACTTTAGTCATTATTAATGTGCGTAAATATAAAATACATCGTTGATTTTCTGAAAAGTCGTAAAAGTTCGGTATTATTACTTACAAGATTTTTACAAAGTAGGTATCGCTGCAATGTTTAACAGACGCTGTATTAAATAAAGTTTAAAACTGTTATCAGGGTTACCTCGGAACTTTTAGTTGCAAAGAAATACATTCATTATAAAAGTCGACGAGACCTTTTTTCATTTGAAGTCGAATAAGTTTAAAAAAGGCATTTTAGAAAAAATATATTTACGAAAATGTTTCGCTACTGTAATTAAAAACTTTACGCTTTAAAACTATTATAATTTAGGTACGTCCTGTCAAAAAAGCTAAAATTTTCCCAATATAGTATAATTGTTTATAAAATATTTACTATTAAGTGTAAAACGACTCATCGCAGTATCTCTGTAACTATACCATACAGACACTTGAAAGTTGTATAAATAAAAAGTCTCAGATAATTAAAAAGTAAATTTAAGTCAATTTAAAATGTAAAATATTTTTCCAACTATAAATAAATTCACATTTATAATTAAAACTTTAAAATACAGCAAGAATAACGTTGCAGATTCCGTACAAGCGAACGGGGAACTAGTCTCGAGGTTGGAGCAGCACGCCTCTGCTGACGTGACAGGGGATGAAAAACCACACGTGCACGCCCAGACGCAGCTCGACGTGCCTTCGCAGGGCGTGCACCGCGTGCTCGTACAAGACGGCGCGCACGTCAGCGTGATGGACGCCACAACCACCACCACGGTTGCACCGGAGGAACAAACCACTAAAGTAAGTTAGTCTCTAGGGTGGAGCAGCACGGGGGATGAGAAGCCACACGTGCACGCCCAGATGCAGCTCGACTTGCCCTCGCAGGGCGTGCAACGCGTGCTCGTACAAAATGGCGCGCACATCAGCGTGATGGACACTATTACGACTGCATCGAAAGAACAAACTATTGAAGTAAGTTAGTCTCTAGATTGGAGCAGCACGCATCTGAGGATCTGATGAGTTGAATAGCTGAGAGATGAGGAGATGATGTGACGGAGAAGCCGTACTTGTGCACTGCGTAAACGCAGCTCGACCTAGAACTAAGACGTAGAGGCGTTCAGAAAGCCAATATCTTATACGTTGTTAATCGAATCATAAAATACAATGCTTGCAATGTTCAAAAACATGGTTGAAATTTGACCATCAGGCGATCACGAACATAAAAACTTTATGACGAAACTTACTTTTTTCATTCCTAATCATCTTTTAAGAAACATATTCTTGCTTGTTCCATTTTCTTTATGTATATACAGTATTATGTATAGGTGCTAGAAATCTAATGAATTAAAACTAGACCATGTCAATGATAACTAATGCTTAATGATGATATTAAGTTCTCGTAGTGACGGTATGATAGAAAAAATTAATATGCGCAATTTAAACCCGTTTCAAAGTTTCATAACAAATCTTACCTTAGTTTCAAAGTGGTAATTTGTTTTTTTTTATATATTTCTATGAATTTAGGACAATTTGTTCGCAGGTATTCCATGGCGCGGCACGTTTGATTCAGCCCGGCTCTGGATCTAACAACCCTACAAACGGACATACGGCTGTGCGGCGCGCGTTCAACGCCGACATCACCAAGGAGACGAATAATAATGTACGTATTCGAAATTATGTATTCCGAATTATATACCTAGTGTAGTAGCAAAGGTAACAAAAAACTCATTTATACTAATTACAGTTAACACTTTGCACTTTGCTTAAAAATGAGCATACTTGAAAAAGAAAATAGTATTTTCATAAGGCTTCGAAAGCCACAGACATTTCGCATTAAATTACAAAATTTCTTTTAAAGTATTAATTATTAATTTGAGCTATGTTTAAATTTAATTTACCATGTTATATGTAACTACATAAAATTGTGAGCCTTTAAATATAATTGAGTAATAATAGTTAAAAAAGAACGGGAATTCAATTTAAAGCTAAGCTAGTTAAGACAGTACAAGATCTTACAGAATTATTTATAGGTAGGTATCCAGCATCGCAGGCACGTGCGAAATTTTTCTCTTGTTCGTATCATATAAAATTAAACTTCGCTGCGCTGTGAAACTGTGTCGTATACGTGTCAGCATAAGCTCGCCGTAATTATGAGACAATTGAGCTGAAAACTGCTGCCGCGGCATAAATTGCTTTTTGAGGTGACAATAGCAGAAAACAAAGTCACACAACCCATGTATACATAAACATTTCATCAAATGTTGAGATGATTTTAAAAGCGAGTAGGTACCTATTTTACTACTGTAAAAGCAATTAGAAATATTATTCGTTTAAGTTGTCTAAGATTTCAATAGAACATTAGTACAAGTACGAGCTTTCAGCCTTAATAAAAGCAATCTCAGGGCTATCTTCAATTACGCTAAAAATAGAATTACGAACCGTAACTAAAGTAAACGTTGTCGTTAACTTATTTTACGAGTGCCAGGCTGAGTTTCGTCATAACATTTAATGGAAAGGCTTGCTCATATACTTTTGCGCAGGATGTTTCTTTTGCGTATACAACATTTACCCATTTACCGTTTTCGCTTTTAAAAACATATTTTTACATATTTTTAATTACTTCACGACCTTAGTTTAATGGAATGAAAATTACTTTTCTATTTAAATACAGTTATACATTTAACTGAACGTATAAATTTTATAATTTAGGTACACTATACGGTTATTTGAAATATTTCGAATTGCATTGACTAAATTATCTTATGTATTTTACTAATACTTGCGGGTCTAACCATGGTGTCGCGGAGAGCACGTAAAGCTGTCGGTCTCGATTGCTATCACAAATCACAATCACCTCATAGCGATTGTTACTCATAGTACAAATAGGTAAAATCTTCTAATCTAAATAGTTACTGGTTTTACCATCTGGATTGCGGAGGTCAGATGGCATTCGCTTTGCGTAATGAAGTCAATACCTAGGCTAGAATAAAGCAGTCCGATAAAATGCTAGGAAGTCTTTCAGGCAAGATATATAAAGCAAATTGTATTTGACAAACCTTGGTAATTTGTATGGACTTGAAAAGAGTAACAGTCGAGTTTCTTGCCGGTTCTTCTCGGCTAGGATCTACCTTCCGAAC
>DVXP01003580.1:0-11169 GCA_018235645.1 Junonia grisea
GTGTGTGTATTATTAGATATAATTTATAAAAAACAATATCTTCCAAGAATTTAAGGTTCTCATGTCGTATTGAATACTATGTCGGGGGTTTAATAAATTTTCCAAATTTACACTTGTTCTTCAGTGTTAATAAAGGTCATACTATTTTTTTTAATTAACATACATATGCACGTATTTAAGCGGGCAGTTTGATTAATTTTTGGGCAGTAAAAATAATATAAAACGCAAGTTCGTGGTAAAAATACTATGTCTGTAACGTTTCCGGCTTACGGCTTACGGATTTACAACAATACTAGCACAGACAAGTACGAGGTCAGGGTAACTGAGTTTATTTAGGGGAGGGAGGTTAATCTGTCAAAAACTCTAATTTTATTTTAATGGGGTAGACGGGAGGGGATTCATTGAAGTTAAATATAACGTTTATTAATTTTTACGTGTGTGTCAGTTGAGGAGACGTAATTATCTCACTTCACAATAGAATGTTATGAATTTTAATGTCCGTGTCATTAATTTTACTGCAATCACGAATGGGCTGGCTCGATCGGAGCAATACCACGGCCTCACAGAAAACCGGCGTAAAATGACGCTTGCGTCGTGTTTCGCCGTGTGAGTGAGGGTACCGGATGCCCAATTCCCCACCCTTTTCCCATTAATTCACCCCCCCCCATCCCATAAAAAAACCTTTATTATTAAATTACTGACCAGTCTACATTATTTATTGCTCATGTTAACCAAAAATTAAAAAAAAAACTGCCCAATTATTATTTCAGCTGCTCAAGTGTAACTGACCAAATAATTTTATTTTTTAAAACATCCGAAAAAAATAGTAGCAGTAATAATAATAATATAATAGGGATAATCGCCGGCTAGTGTCACATCACATATAGAGTAAATTGTCTAAAGGGCCTCTACGTGTTGGCTTCGGCCCCACGCACGCCTACCAAACGTCCGGGACACTTTTGGCCCGTGATCTGGTACAGACATACTTATAAAAATTTTGGATAATTGTATTGATAACATTGAAACTGAGTCACCTTAAAAATGAAATGATATCTAAAATGAATTTATTATTATTACCTATATGTAACAATAAGTTAAAACATGCTATTTAATAACATCGACTTTATCGTATTTTCAGTTTTCAGTTTTCTTTTCAGTGGGCATAAATAAAGTATTCGGCGACGAAAATGTTATATAAGTCTTTTTAGTTTACATTTGAAGGTAATTTATATGAAAAGGTTATTTATTTTATTTTTTTATTTTATTTATAATTTTTTATTTTATTTACATTACTGATTTATTTTACTTTTTTTTGTAACAAGTTATAAATAATAGGAATCCGTAAAAGAATTTACACGTTCTTGTTAGTTCTTTATAAAAATTCTATTATGTGGCTTCTCAAACTTTACCCAAGTTACAATAGCCTAATTTCAAGTGGTTATCGACATTTAGAAAGTATACAGTTTCCTTATGCAACGCCCTTAATTCTTTGTACCTACTTCTCCGTCAGCTAATCTTTATTATATGCATATTAACTAACATCTGCTTAAAAAACAGTTTAAAAAATTACCCAAATCCGCTAAACAGTTACATCTTCATCATCAGTTTCACCAAATGTTACATTTCGTGAGTTAATTATAGCGGTACAATAAAAAATATTAGTCGTTATGGGTGGGCATATAAAATATCAGTATTTCTCTCGATTTCTTTGGGATCCCTATATTAGATCCTGATCTCCTGACAATCGAACTACCTGTGTTAACATCCCTACAGCCATCTTCGATTAATATTTACGTATATAAAAAAGTGCACCGACGAATCGAGAACCTATTTTGAAGCCGGTTAAAAGATTGTCAATGGCAACATTTATATCAACAGTTCTACATACAAGAGTAATTTGATGGTTTATTATACGTATAATACATACATAAAATTATATATCGTATAACTTGCTATGGCAAACTATAGTTCTCTTGCGTCGTGTGATAATAGTAGTATAATAAACTT
This sequence comes from Junonia grisea, assembly GCA_018235645.1. NCBI lineage: Eukaryota > Metazoa > Arthropoda > Insecta > Lepidoptera > Nymphalidae > Junonia > Junonia grisea. Next base: position 2,008 of record DVXP01003580.1, read on the forward strand.
AACGTTTGTTTAAGGCACTGTTAATAAAATTTACGAGGTAATTATTCGTTTAAGAAGCTTTGAATACAAGTTTATGAGATGGGAAACCTCATAAAGTGCAAAACGACTTTCAAGATATCTGTTCTCTTCTTTACGTATTTTTCTTTTTGTTTGTACTTTTTGTTAGTATGTAAATAAAAAAAAATATTTTTTACATATATTTATCTGTATAAGAATTCATATTACATTCTTAGATATTTCATTGAACATAAAACCTTTTTAGTTAAGCCATTCATTTTTTTATTATTTTAATCTGACACCTCGACTTATGACAATATAGTGTCTGACAGTAATATTACAAAGGTATCCAAAATAAACGTAAATTATTTTCGTTATAATGTACAACCATTTTTAGCTAAAACCCGTTGCCTACAAATGTAAAACTCTTTATGTTATCACTTTGTGGATTGTAAACACGGTTTGCTGTTTTAGGACAGGCTCCATTTAGTTCGGTAAACCAAGTAAGAAATACTTGAAAATTTCATGTACGCTCTGTAAGTCTGTAATATATTTAAGGGTGCAAAGCTTATGGCCACTTAACTGAAGCCAGTCTTGTGTATAGATATTCACATTTTTATCCAGTTACCTGATAACTTGATCTAATACCCGCATAAGACACTAATTTTGACGTTTCTTGTTAATTTTTTTCAGTCACACTGACTTTAATATTAGTTTCAAATTCACACAGATGAGACACAAACAAAAATTTTTCCTACAATTTTTACTAAAAATCTACGTTAAACAATTAGTTCTACGTTTTCTTGCCCTTTTTTTAAGGTGAAAGTTATTCACAATGGATCATGTTCTTAACATAAGCGGGTCCGAAATTACGAACTTCAGAATATGTCTTACATTTTTATTTCTACTTTTTAGCGGTTTGCTTTATTTATAAAAATAAAAATGAATCGTCAAATGCTCGTTCTTTTTTTAAAACAGTAATTTTAGATTAGTAATTATTTAAAAAGGTCAATTTAATTGGTACTAGACTATAAAGGTTCTAGGTACATACCTATGTCTACTGGGTCCGCTAGTTGTTGACGTGAATTATACTTACAATTATTTTTATATTATGAATACCTAATATGTGATACTAGATTTTGAAGGTTTTATTTTACATTGAATCGTAAAAAATATTTATTCAGTGGTTTATTTTAATTCATAAATATTTTCAAGGTAAACCCAATTTTCTTTAAATAGCTTTATATTCTTAGCTTTTTCTAAAATAATTAAAGTTTACATATAATTAAAACCATTAAAATATGCGCCATAGGTTTTTATTTTATAATAGGTTAACTGATTCCGAAATTTACTTCGCACGTATAAAATTCGCTCCCTTTATTATGACAGTACAGAAAATTAAAAAGAGGTGCAGTTGAAAATCGTGTTTCAGGATTTGAAATCGTGCCCGGATGTGGTAGGCGCACGGATATTACAAAGGATGTTGTAGGTCATCGATCATCGTTACTGTCATGGCGTCTTTAACGAGGTATTGCCTCTCCTTAAACACTGATGAAAGTTACATAAATAATTTTTGTTTTTAAGCATATCAGAATTATTTTTTTAACACTTCAGTTTTCCAAATATGAAGTTTTATCGGGCAACGTAAAAAAAAGAAAAATCCATATCACGCTTCTTTATTATACTTAGACATTTTTATTGTGTAAACTAAGAAGTTAAGTATACTTTTATAACTTTACATTTAAGGTAAAGAGTTTTTATAAATTTCTATTTGGCACGAATACCATTATATTACAAAAAATCCATTATTCCAAAAATAATAGACAGGAATACGAGAAAAATTATAAACAGCTCTCAAACAAATATTATAGTAAGCCCGTGTAAAATTTTGAAGTTTTCTCGTATTAAACTAAACTCAGGAAAAACAACTCCGTGTGTCTTGGGACTTTTAAAACTATCATCATCTTTCACTTTAATGGAATTGTTTTATATTACTAGTAATTTGAGTATCGCTTGTTATAACGTTTTTGTGTATAACATAACCTGACTAGTAGGTTGATGTAGAAATACGTGACCATGCAATCTTTGAGCAAGGGACAGTACCTACTAGTAGTAGGTACTTTATTATATTTTATTAATAAAGCTATATCCAGTGGCGGATTAAACTATTATGCGCCCCTAGGAACTGACACAAAAAAACGCATCATGAGTTAAAAAGCTCATCACCCTCCTTTTTCTATCATGATTCCTTTCCCTATGACGATTTCCCTATCATGTAGGCATATGCCTACTTTGCCTTAAGGATAATCTGCCACTGGCTATATCACATCACAGTTCAAGTACTTACAATATTTTCCAGTATTCCAATTTATCTTGAAGAAGAACGAGTTTCCTTTCTTTTCGTTCTGTTCCATTGCTTTAATTTTAAGAGCTTGGCACGCGATTTAACTTAGGTACTGTATCCGTTATTTAACAGTGGTTTTGTTAAAAAGTTTTATTTACTTTATTCGTCTTTAAAACATATGTAATTATCTTATTTACAACCAATGAATATGTGACCCCTTTACGTTATAATTTTTTAAAAAACCTATTGTTGCAGAATTTACTTCTATATCTTCTATTAAAAAAATCGTTGAATTGTTGAATACATTGATAAGTGTGTATCTCTTGAAGAGATGAGCCAATTTCGCCTATTTTTTGTTAGATAGAATATTTCTTTAAGTACGAGAATTGCCTGAAAGTTATTGACTATTTTTATTTAACAAATCTCCTGTGAAGCGGTACGAAGTTCGTCGGGTAATTTAGTTGAAATAAAAAATTTGTTGAAATTTCCTCGTATATGGGCTGAATTAGGAATAATTAACGTGTTGCGTCTTTTAAGAAGACTGAAATAGCTTCTTTTTTTATTTATTCCTTCTTTTTATTTGGAATTAAATTTTTGTCCTCCTCTGGTGATGCAGGTTGCACTATGATCACTGAATATTAGGTGATCTACCCCCTAGTTTGTCCGTGCTATTTTTGTAAAAAAGAAAGTTGCTATTTGTGTTAAAAACATAAAGAAAGTGAAAAAAAGTAAGTTAGCCCGATTCAAGAAACTTACTCTTAAACATGATCTAATCTATGCACATTGTGCTGCGTAGAATAAAATAATAGGTATAAATCAGAATCGAAACTACTTCGACATGCGCAAATTCTAATTCGACTCATGGTCAGACATTTCAAGTTTGTTGAATTTACCTACACAAGCACAAGCATTTCTTTTTGTTTCGAATATTATCTTTACAAGATATTAAAACGAATAGGTAATATTTAGTTTTCACAGAGGATTTCAATATTGGAACAAGGTGGAGTACCAACAAAAACTCAATAATATCGGGTGTTGGTTGGTTGGTATCATTTTGATGATGATAGTTATGAAGATGAAGAAGATATGAAGAATTTCGACACAGCGTGCGAAGCGGCCCATAGCTCAACGGCTGGAGCTCCTGTCCCGGCAAAGCAGAAGGTGCGGGTTCGAATTCCACTGTGTCGCGAATTTTTGATTTGATGTTAAAGTTTAATATTATTTCCCCACGTGCGGATTAACACGGAATAATATTATAGATAAACAATTTGTAATTGTACTAATCAGAAGCTGGATAGTTTGACTACACGGAGTAATTCTTAGAAACTTCAGTTAGGTACTAGTTAGGGAACAAACGAAACAAGTCTTGGTGTTCACTTCAATTTTCCTAATTTTCTGTTCGATATAATATTCTTAATCGAATAGAAGTGTGCATGAGATTTCTAGTAACTATTATAATATGTTTGATTTCTAGTAAGTTTTAGTATCTTTAGTTGTTACGAAGAATATCTTACTTATATTTGCGTTTGATTAATATTTATTTCTAGATTTGGGCATATTTTCTTTGTTTTTGATTTTATGTGCAATACATGTAATTATAAAAGCATCAAATATGTGTTCATGTAACTTTTAAAATTATTTAGTAATTATAGCCAATACCTAATATTTTGGCAACTAAAGAGTGAATACCGTGTTGTTATGTTACTATCGTATATCTGCTTACCCTAACACATTAGCAGCCAACTTTGGGGTAGATTTATTAAAAGTGTAGTTTTTATATCTTTTCATTCGCTGTAACCGTAACACAAACTTTTCATTCGATAGGATATTTTATTCGTGTTACGTTTCTCGTAGTGTGTTTAAGGATTGTGATCTAAATTTTAAAATACATGTTTTTATACCGACGACGTAGGTATTTTTCACAAGACAAAAATAATGTCACAATTATATGATTTGCAGCTAAAAAATTAGTTCAGATTCTTTAAAAAGGGATAATTATATTGACTGGCTGGATAGAATACCTTTATATCATAAAAACATACCTACATAATATGTAGGTACGTATGTATAACAATGTGTTCAATTTAGGTTTTAGATTTTAACAATCGTTCGCGATATGATAATTCGTCCCTATAACTATTGGTCACCACCACATAGGTACTCGTAGTAGGGCTTAAACCAAGTTTCTGTTAATAATATCATGAGATTCATGTTCTTGAACATTTTTCAATTATTGATTATTTATTCATTGATTTTTCTAGTGTCGTATAATTGAATATATTAAGTAATAGTCTTAATTAATTTAATTGTTACATCATACCATTTACGAACACGTTTTATGAATAAATTGTTATCGGAGTTAATCTCGAGCATGAAAACAATACGTAAATAATTGTAGTCTCTAGCGACTTATTCTCGCCAAGTTGTTAGCGTAAATTATATCCTTTTAAAGCTAATTAAATTGTTTACATAGAATTGTTAGTACTTCGGTTTCTATGTACGACAATATTGTCACGTGTTTTAATGGGTGTACTTATAAAGGCTCATAGTGAAGGCTCATATACCTAATGATATTAGAAAAATATAATGATAAATTATTTAATTATTAACAGTTCTTGTATTTAAACTTTTATACAAATGTATAAAAAGTACCTACCAATTAAAACATAAAGAGTATAGACTATACTATATTACACTATATATACTAGGTACCTACTCTTTCTACTTACCACTTGTATGTACTCTTTTTACGCCTTGCGTAGAATTCAATGAGGCAACAAATTCATTCTAATGTTTTAAAAATATTTGGTCAGTTTCACTTGGGTAGTTGAAATAATGAATGGGCAGTTTTATAATACGTGGTCAGATTTTTTTTAATAATTCGGCGGCAAGTACTCTTTTTTTACGCCTTGCGTAGAATTTAATAAGGCAACAAATTCATTCGAATGTTTTAAAAATATTTGGTCAGTTTCACTGGGGCAGTTGAAATAATGAATGGGCAGTTTTATAATACTTGGTCAGATTGTTTTAATAATTGGGTGGTAAAACTTAAGTAGTCAATAATGTAGGTTGGTCAGTAATTTAATATCAAAGTAGCAGTAAATTAATTAAGCAGGCGGTAACATTCATTATTAATCTAAAACTAATTTGAATAGATTTTGTTAATCCCGACTTTACCTAATATTTGTCTGTGACACCCCTAGAGTGATTTTATAAATCCGGAAGCGCCGGAGACGTTCCAGATGTAGTGGTTATGAAGAAATATGTTTATATAAGTAGATGTTATCAATAAAAATTTACTTCTTCAGTAAGTTTACACACACTGTCTAATCACATTTTATACTGCCCAATTCCGATTACACCTGCCCACTAAAAACTGCCCAATAACTCCAGGTCTTTTGACATTACGAGATACAGAACGATACAGAACTACGACTGGATGGACAAAAAAATATAAATATTGCAAAGTAGAAAAAGAGCACTATTATTAATGCCAATTGAAACAAGTGTAGTGATCAAATAATTTTATCTGTAAAGTTTTCTAGAAGGCTTTGAAAATTGGCGATTTGAAGTGTTTATTTCAAATTAATATGAGAAAGAGGCAAAGAAGTTTGAACGGACACGTACAAATGCATAAAACGCTTGACTAAAATAATTAGTATCGTTTTTGAACATCCCTTGTATTTGCATGTAAAATTATCTGAAAAAAATGATTCATTTATCATTTTATCCCATACGGTGCTAGAGTCTGTGATAATATTAACATAATGTACGAGTATATCCTTAAGTGATATGGTTAACTAAGAAGATAGAATAGAAAGCGGTTGCAAGATTTTTCAATAGAATGTTTTCAACATTTCCACATCCGTTTCATTCATTCAGTTAATATTCTATCGCTTCTTCAAAAAACAACTAGCCGTGCGAAACTAGTTCGAGGAGACTTAAATCATTTTTGTCGCTTTCTCCCTTACAGTTTTACGGCACTTGGCGATCGGTCGCTTGCCAAAACATTGTAACGACTACGCACCGTATATTACATTTATTATCTGGCTATCCCATTAAATATGGTTATAAATCTGATTTCCTATTTAAAAAGATTTAGAATGAAAATTAGCCGCTAACAATGTGATTGTAATTTTAAATTGATTGTATTAAAAACAGTTCTACGCCCGCAATATCTGCTATTTCGCGCATATCTATCTACTTTTTCACCACGTGAATGTTATTTATGCTACTAAATCATTTTTTTCTCAATATTATATTTTAATTTTCCTTTAGGTATTTTTGTACATTAGTGAATAAAACGTTGTTATAAAAAGCTTATACGAAGTATACTTTTTTTTGTTGACGCAGGGTAAATCTTCATAGATACGAGACTCCTAGGGGGGGGGGATGTCGGGTTATGTGAGATTGCACTCACTAAAACCCCCTGCAATGGCCGCCACATCACGGAAAGCGAAGAGGCTTCGGGATCGCTTTTGCAGGACTTCCGCGGCCTTTCCCGTGCGTTGCTTTGCTGGTGGCGTGCAGAGCCTTTCTCAGGAGGGTGAAGAATGGTCCCCCCTCCCCAATCCCCTCGCTGGTACGTACATCGGCAGTCCGGGACCATACCGGACTGCGGTCCTCCTCTCGGCCGTATGAAAACGGATGCGTGAGACTCCATCTCACGCACCCACTGCCGGAGGGAGTGTCCTATTTATTCCGCCCCAGGCACTAGGGCCTGGAGGCCGTGGAGACGATCCGCAGGTCGTCTCCGCCGGGCGGGATCGGCCCGAGCCCGCCCCGTAGTCTCCTTCTGGACCATAACGGTCCCACAGAAGTTGACTACGGCCTCCCACGCCTATTCCCAACGTAGCATCGCCGACACAACTGCTCGCAGGGAGACTTTTCGCCCTATTTCCTGGACCAAGACCTGCCTCTCCGCGGTCCACGCGGGACACGTCTTCAGGGTGTGTTGGGCAGTGTCTTCTTGGTCTGCCCCGCAGTGGTGGCAAATTGCCGTCGCCTCGCGTCTGATCCTACACAGGTACTCTCCAAAGCAACCGTGACCGGTCAGTACCTGTGTAAGTCGGAAGGTGACTCGTCGCTTCCGCCGCATTATACTAAGTATACCTTATCTAATTAATAAGGAATTATATTTTATAAAGGCGCTTTTTTCTTTTTTATAATCCATCTGTCTTTAGAGTGGGTGTAAAATAAATTGTTTCCATTGTCTGTTAAATTCAATACTATGGACCGACCCAGTTCTATTAGAATGTTCCCGTTTTGGGCAGCTGTCAGCGACAATCGCTTTTACTAGAGCTGAATTAAAGTTTTACCTCTTTTATTTGAACAGTTTGCGGTACTATAGAAGTTGTTAAAACCCTTTGTGACGTACTTATTTTAATTTATTCGAGGTAAGAACTATTTGCAAACGACTTTAACTTTACACCTTTTCTTAAGGATTAGGTCTCACTTCGATACTTACTCATTCAGTTTCACTATGATATACGAACTATAGTTATTATTTATTCTTTTGACAGCCTTCAAAATATTTTAATTAAATTATTTCGATAAGAGATTATTTTTGGAAGTCTTAAACATGTATATAGGTATTTATAAGTAAGTATGTATATTTATATGGTATGATTACACCACCTACCCAACTTTCTTACCATCTTTCTGTTTCTTGAGTTGTCTGGAAGAAATGGCTAATTATCCATAAGACCGCCTGTTGTACTACACAATTTATTTTATCTATATTTACCTTCTTTTCTGTATTTATTTTAAATAAATAAATATTTACTGCAAATGCTATGGGAAACACTAAACCGCCGATTACAACGAGCAAATCCTCGCGAGCGGCCTTGTCTGACTATGGGTCATTAGTGGGCGAATGTTAACGAAGCTCTTGTTATCGGCGCTGGACTATTATCCCGCGGATTAACTCCAGCTTTTTGTTGAATATGAAAACTGTAGATATACGCGGTTTTGTGAAATATTGCTTTATAAAATTTGGCAATTTTTATAATATTATTATTTCATAATAGCTTTTATAAAATTATGATTTTTTATATTACCTACCAATTTTAAAAATAGAAAAAAGAGTTTGTTTGTTTGTTTGTTCCACTTTCATGAATTAACTTCTAAATCGGTTGAAATTTTGCATATGTAAGACTGTGAAGTCCAGATAATATGATATTTTTCCAACCGAAAAATAAGCAGTTCTGGGTGGTACAGCGTTTCCATACCCAGAGAGCTAAACGATATCTATGCAGGCGTAGCCGCGGATAAAAGCAAAAGCTATTAATGATTTGAAAAATAGTTACATAAAGGAATATTTTTTATACCAAGTAGTAGGTATATTTTATATAATAATGTATGGCATAAAATATTTATAACTATTTCAGGTAGAGAAGAATTTGTTAGTTTTAATATTTCACCGAATTTACCGTTTCATTATTATCTTTTAATGAGGTTTGTAACAGACACTGTACAGGCCGATTATGTTTATAGAGGCGAAATATTCGTTTAGAGTGTTCAAATAATTCGAGTCGTTCCTTTAGATTTAAGATTCAGGACTCATACAAACTTTGTTAAATGTTTGCATAATTAAATACTCACCCCTTTGATAATTGAATTTCAAAAGCCATAAATTGTAGATGTTAATTTATCAAATAAAAATAGGTATATTATACGAAGCGACGGTTCCGAAAATTATTATAAAAATTTATTATATTAAAATTAAGCTTTTTTCATTTCAGGATTTAATAAAAGTGAAGTGCCTCGAACAATGTTCGCGCGAACCGATTGTGTTAGTGTAGTGTGCTCCCAGCATTATA
>DVXP01003581.1:0-11169 GCA_018235645.1 Junonia grisea
CCGAGCGGGAATCGAACCCGCGACCGCCGGCGTTAATAGCGCATTCAGCACCACTACACCAGAGCGGTTGTCTTATAATACTTTTTTTTTATAATAAAAAGTGATGATGTACAATTTTTTTAATAAAATAAAAATAAAAATAAAATTACTAAGAGTCCTTTTTTAAGTGACGACAGCATACTTCTCTAATACAAACATCTTATACGTTTTCGTGTATTTCTTTGAGTTTTCTTCTATTAGAAGTCATATACTACGATAATTGTTGCATATAATTATTATGACACTAAATAGAAACACGAAAATCATCTAAATGCTGACATATACTTAGAATAATTTGCAATAATAGTTCAATAGCCGCTATCAATATACTACCTTCATACCAAAATTCGTCGAAATAGATTCAACGACTTACAATCAGAAACGAAAACGTAACAAACAGCAGTAATTGTTATTTTGCCTTAAACTAATACATTAGAGTATATTAAATACGTTTAAGCCTAAAATTCAACAACAATTCAAATAACTAATTAAGTAAAAGTACTGTAAAATCACAATAAACAGTCTCTCGAGTAGCTTAACAAGCGTCATTCTGCCAAACCACCCTTTTCATCTCTGTAAATCTAAGAGCCACGAGACGGCGTGATGTATACTCCGCATTAATGGTATTACGGAGCGGAGCGATATGTAGCACTTGTTGTTAGCGTTTAAAGACAGACATTTGTATCAACGTAACACGCTAATCACACTTGGACTGAGTTAATTTTGATAATAGATAAGTAGTTGTTCCGAAATATGTCAATGACAACTTGCATCAAAATTTATTTGCACTATAGTAGCGGCACGCTATGATGGCCGTTTTGACGTTTGCCCGCTCATGAAGTTTATTATTAATTAATATTAAGTTTGATGGAGAAAATTGCTGTTCTTTATTGTGACTAACGTGAAGTTAGTCATACAATTTTTCGAATGTATAATTTAGGATACAAAATTTATTTATTACATTGATTTCTAAACATTATTGATATATTTGACAGCGTTTAAAGACAAGCATTTGTATTAACGTGACACGCTAATCACAGTTGGACTGAGTTAATTTGGGTAGTAGATAAAGAGACTGATCAGCAAGCTAGTATTTCAGAACATACCTATTCTGAAATACTAGCTTGCTGATCAGTCTCAATCCCAATCGAGAAGGACTAGTTGAAATAGAAAATACTGTTCGATATGATTTCGATAAGAGCTCGGATCTGGGAATTATATTTCATTTCAGTTAAATCCTAAAATTTTAGAAATTTAATGACAAGTCCATATTCACGTAGTTTGACGATTCTAACATTCGCATAAACATTTATGCGTCCCAAAAATACGTTCAGTTTGTTATCGCCCTTATCCACACATACGAGTATCTGTAAACGTAATTTAAATTTAAACGTCTAGACAGATATTACACCCATTTCGAAACAACAGCCTTTCTCGAGATTCATGCGGTTACAATATGTTGAAACTAAAACAAAACAAGTTTTCAATTTGCTGTCAATAATAGGTTCTGTTAGTAATGATAAATCCATGTATTAAAAGACCAAAATCAATAAAACTTATTTAAGTAGGAATAATTTACTTATCGTCGTCGTCAGCCAATCGCAGTCCACTGCTGGACATAGAGCTCCCCAAGTTTGCGCTAAACATCCCGGTCCTCCGCAACCCTCATCCAGCCCGCTCCGGCAACCGCGCATATGTCTTCAGTCCAGCGGGCTGGAAGGCGTCCTACACTACGTTTACCAAGACGTGATCTCCACTCCAGGACTCGTCTGCTCCAACGGCCATCGGTCTTACGACAGACGTGCCACTTCAGCTTACTGACTTTGCGAGCTATGTCGGTTACTTTGGTTCTCTCACGGATTATCTCATTTCTGATTTTAGATAGAGACTCAGAACATAGCTCGCTCCATAGCACGCTCAGCGACTTTAAATCTGTGAACCAACTCCACTGTCAGTGTCCACGTCTCGACAGCGTATGTCATCACACTGTTCGAAGACCTTCGTCTTCAGGCTTTGCGGAAATTTACTTATACGAAAACAAAAAGTAATACTAATACAAAGAAATGCGCAACGAAAGCACTTTTGAGGAACATGTTTACCGTATTGAAATAAGTGGAATTGTTGGAGAAAACTAATTTTACATACCTAGTACATAATACCTAGTGTATATTTTGTTTTAAGTATTAAAACGACTTTTTTTTAAACCAAAATAAAAACGTTTTTCAACATTAATGAATAGCTCGTCGAGTCATCGATTTATCAGATGAATATACCCCCGAGAAATACGTATCTAAAATCTAAATTATCTTTACAAATTATTTCTCGAAAGACCAAGAAACACTAACTTATTTATTTGATAGCAAAATCATTTTAAATTATGACTGAAATTTATCTCACGATTTGTGTTAAAGGCAAATATCACAAGAAAACCTGTCTAGCATGCATCTATGGTAGATTAGACTTTTAATATTATATCACAATTTAAGAAAAACGCCCCTGTTTACAGCTTCATTTTGTTTATACTCTACTCACTTTTTACACTATAATTTTTTTTGCGGTTTTGCACGAGTTTTTCAAACTTTTATGAAAATTTTATATAGCCTATGTTCAACAGAGATAGTGTAACTTCCCAACCGTGAAAGAATGTTTGAAATCGGTCAAGTAGGTACTCGTAGTATCTAAACCTATTCAATGGAAACAAACAATCAATCAAATATTTCCTCTTTATTATAATTGTACTACATTATTAAATATAAAATGTGTACACTATACAGGAATAATACACAAAGACTTCAATCAGATTTAACGATTATTGTACGTGCAGAGCAATATACACATAGCTGTAAAAACATCAAAGTCGTCCTTAAACCGATGCAATTTTTGTAAATCCTTAAAGCAGGCGAATCCAATCTGATGCAACGATGCTCCCTTTGAATGCTTTGAACAGAGCAGTTGAACGAAAAACGAAGGTAGAAAAGTTTAATGATATTTTATTAATGTCTCCGAGCTCAGACGAAGTCTTCAACGGCAATAAGACATTGATTTAATCAACTGCTCAAGACTTAGGTACTTTTCCAATATTCCCAACAATGGAGATGTTTTCGTTTATTTCAATTTGAATTCTCATCGAGCCATAAAATCTACGACAAATGTTCAGTGAATTAATAAAGAAATGTTTATGGCTGATATACGAAAGATGGTTGAAATTCCGTTTTTTGACAGTATCCTTTGTCTTTTAAATCATAGTCTTCTCCGTGTAAATATACGAGAATACGAAATATGAAATTTTTAATATCCTGAAGACAGGCGAGACTCGTCCTCCAAAGAGATCGGTGTTTCAATATTTTATGAACACTTAAAAGCGAATTAGATTTTTCTGAACTTCGTAAATATGCTGTGTTCTTAGAGAACGTGTTCGAGTTACGTTATAAATTAATTTATCGTCGGTGAAAATTTCCAAATTGAGAAATATTAAGTCGGGAATCTTACGAGTACTTAACATGGGATACATAAATTACACTTTCGTGAAAGTTCACCGTACGAGCGAAAATGGAGTATTTTATTAGAACTTTATGAAGTCTGATATTGTTTTATGAAATGATTTTTCATAGACTTATAGTGCATTTTAATATAATAAAGAGCAAACAAGACGAGTTGTTATTTAATAACTTCGATAATCTTGCTCATTTATTTATTTTGCGCAAAACATTTTCTTTAGAAAATATTAATTCTTACATTATTTTTAGAAGAAAAAATAGTTGTAAGAAACTCAAGATAAATGAAGTAAATTAAATTATTTCACATTTGACTAGCTCTTGCCCTGGGCTCCGGGCACGTGTCGTTTATCGCTATATACCGTAGGTAAGAAAACGCTCTTCACTTGGGAATAGCTCATTTCTAATTCGGGATAAAAGAACATCTTTTCAATCCGGGCTTCTAACTTTATGTCTCCAAAATTTCAGTGCAATCGGCACAATACTTGCGGCGTAGTAACAGAACAAAGACCATCATTGACTTTGTATTATTAATTTAAATAATTATGAACATCAAATGATACATTTACTCTAACAATATTTATGTACTCAGAAAATTATTTATTGAGGTTATTAAAGAAAGTATCTACGTGATATTTGTAGACGTTTTATTTTTACTTTTCTTAGTAATAATATCAAAAATTAAAAATATACTACATGATATTTGTATCAGCCTTTAAACAATAAAAATATTAAAGAAGAAAATTAAATACATGAAAAGATGAAACAAAGAAACATTTTAATTAATTAATTAAACAGAGTAATAAATAAGCTAACAAAAGTAACGAAGGATCAGCCTAGTTTTATTAAAATGGTAAACAATAAGGATCTTAAATCCTAACTAGTCAGTATAAATCGACAAAATAGTATTCGAAATGTATTACAAAAAGAACAGTATCTCGAGCGTGCACTGTCTAAACTATCTCCTATCTAGACTACTACAATACGTATTGGAATTCTAATCGGTACATGCATATTCCATTTGTATTTTGCAAACGTTCCATGTATGTAGGTACAATTCAATTAAGGGGTAAACTGTTATTGCTTATTTTAGTTTTCAATTTTCGTTTCAATTTTTTTTATTCGTCATACCCATTAAAATGTAATGCCATGACAATAATGGAAATTGAAATAGAAATTTTATTTGATAACATTCCCGTCACAGAATAATAAATGTTGTCAGGAAAACATTGAAATATTATTAGTGATATGCAAAATATTATTTTAGTTTTAGTGATTAAAATAAAATTATAATACCTACATAGTTACAGAAAAAAATTGACAATTTCAAAAACAACATATTAAATCCAATAGTTTCTTTAGTATTATTTTATATATAAAAATTAATATAGAAAAAATTGAAATTAAATTGAACGAATATTAATTATTATCATCTACGCAAAGATTTTTAAGCTACAAAATACTTCAAAAAAAGCAATCGAATTGGGGAATTTATTTTTCCAAGACGTGCATTTGTCTTGTCAGTCCCTTAGTAATTATCATTTATGAAGTAATTTAATAAAAGTGCATCGAGATTTCATCCTTGGGGTATGCCTGAAGTAATGAAGAAAGTTATTCCTGAATAAACATTTATATCTTTCTTGCAATAAATCAACCAGTGGATTTGTTTATTTTAAGAATAGACAAACGAAGTGCCAAGGCGAATAAGAGTCGATCTACAGTCAAAGGCTTAATACTAAAGAACGCAATAAAGGTAGCGTAAGCAAAACAAAGGCGCCACAATGATTGGATAAAACTCATAGAGCGGTGTAATAGTTGCCGAGCGCAGACTTTGCACCTTAATTAAGGGAGGTGAAAAACAGAGGGGCTTTGTTTGGAGAAAATTGACATGTTTTCAATGAAAGAACATTTTACAATAAGTCCCTTTATCTATGTTTAATCATTTTCTTTTAAGGGTAAGTAATATAGTTTTTCTTTCTCAGTGTGCTAGTAGCCACAAAAGTATAGTAATAAATAATTATTTTAATACAATACTTTCAAAATAAATCCTTAATAATAATATCTATCCAAAATAATTATTGAACAAATCATGTCTACGTAGACAGGAATGCTAACAGCATTTCTCTTTTGAATCGTCGTTTCGGTTCTCTAGGCGAAAATGCGACAGACCTACCAGTGAAGGCAATGAGACGAGGAATTAAATCTTTTAGATTCTTTTTGCACTGTTGCTCCACGTTCTGTCTAAGTGTTTTGACTGAAAACGGTACTAAGATGTAATGTCATTTGGAACAAGCGGCGAAAATTTGCGTCGCTTACTGATTCAGTATTTTCCGCAGCAAAATTCACCCTTTATGACGTTTTCTTGACGAAAGATGGGGGCAGTGTATCAATGCAGGTAACGTTCCACAAAAGCGATTGTTCGCGGTCCCAATTTTCCCTTGATTCCCATCTTTTATGCATTATTAAATTGAGGAATACCCTTACCCTTTAAGTAAACATTTGCACTGACGTCCAATATAATAATACCTGAACGAACATGAAATTTAAAGAGTATATAAATAATATGTAGGATAGTCGAAGTATTGAGGGACATGTGAAAACATGAATACAGTAGTTACAGGAAATAAAAAGTAATTGTGACTTGAATACCTCTACGGTGCTTTCAATACCACTATAAATAATTGCCTCGAACGAGTATCGAACTGACGCCAGACGATACTCGATAAATTTAATTAATCCTTTTAATTAATTCTCATACAAAAGTGTATAAATCACTACAGCGATTTTTACGAGCGCTTAAACGCTTTATTGTAGGACCATATTGAATTTAATGGATGAACTCTGCTTGGTATAACATCAACGTTATAAAAATTTAAACAAATGTTCACCTATTCAAAAAAGGTTTTATTAAGGATATTAATTTTAATACCGCTATATGAAAATATAAAAACGTCTGAGCAATAAACTAAAATTATATTCCTGTACATAAATATAATAATTATGTACTCTTATATTGAAAAAGTAAGTAAATAATTAGTATTCGTCGTGCTTCCTAAAGTAACCAATATTAATTTTATCAGTTCATTCTTAACGAAACATTTAATCGTAAATTACTTTTACAATTAAGCGTTGAGTCTATTGAACGATTTCAGTTTCGGCATCATTTGATCCAAAAATTAATTAAGCCCTGTATGGAGTGGTGAAACGCGTCAAGTGCAAAATTCGCTGAAACGCTTTGAAACGAATGAGAGATGGTTTCATTAATGAAAATTGAGAAATAATTACATATTCAAATTGACAAGGCATAATAATTACCAGCGCTAAGCGAGCAATTATCCAGTGCCTTTTTGCTCGACCACTCACCTCTTTTATGCTCCTTTCAGCAGACGAAGACATAGTTTTAATTGGAGTCGTTTCGAAGAACGCAAAGAGTCTTTTAATTAAAAATTTCAACATTTGATATTCTGAAAAGTTCATGATGTTCTGATATCACTGTTTTTAATACACACTGCGTTTAATTCTAGTTTTAAAAATTAAAATTATTTTTCTTTTTATTTTTTTTACGCTTTTCATGAAGATAGATATTAAAAATATAATCATAAAATCGTGAGTGATATACATATATCTATATCTACTTAATCTATATTTGCAGAAGAAAAATCTTCGTAAAAATTATCGTCGTCGTCGTCAGCCAATCGCAGTCCACTGCTGGACATAGGCCTCCCCAAGTTTGCGCCAAGCATCCCGGTCCTCCGCAACCCCCATCCAGCCCGCTCCGGCAACCTTGCGTATATCGTCAGTCCAGCGGGCCAGACGGCGTCCTACACTACGTTTGCCAAGACGCGATCTCCACTCCAGAACTTGTCTGCTCCAACGTAAAAATTATACTGAATAAAAATTGTAGTATTATATCTACAAAACAGTTTCCCTGAATATCGAAGCAATTACAAACTTGAAAAACAAATTAAGCAATTTAGTCACGTATTTACTGGACGTAAGTTTCTAAAATATCTCGACAGTTTTTAAGATAAACTGTCAAACCTCGGCGACTGCGAGACAAGTAAGTGATTTATTGTTGTTGTTCGACTAGCATCTACTTCTTACTATGACGAAGTCTACGTTTTACAGAATACCGTTTTGGCAAATCAACTTAACTATAAGCATAGTAAAAGACATAAATATAAGGAAATAGGTTTAAATTAATTAGTTTTTAAAATCATTGGATAAATAAACTTATATTGATATATTGTTTTTATAAACGATTATTATTTGAAAGCCATGCTGTATAATTTTAAAATATTGTTTTAGAAATGCGAAGCAGATTTTTATATTTTTTGCACGAAAATATGCTAAAATTATATAAAAAGATACTTCGTTGCACATTCTTTCAACCGAGATTCGCAGACAAAATACTTTAATATTTTACCTCTATTATTAAATTTCTTTCCATTCAAATAGCAAAATTATTTGAATTCTTGTCTAATATAGAATCTGTTTTTTCTTACAAGTATTGCTAATTTTTTTATTTATAAATCAAATTCAAAAATTAACTACGTATGTATGTATTTCTCTAAATAGATAGCAGTAAAAATACAATTAGCGTTAAAGGATACTTTGTCATACGGAAGAGGATATCTAGATACAAACGTCAAGTAAAAATAAAATATTACACCATATGAAACTTCTCCTTTACATGCCAGGTTCCATGTCTCCCTTATCAGCAGAAACTTTGTTCGTTGCCAACATTTACCCGCTAGTCGGTAAGCATTACTCTTTCCAATATTACCGCAACTATTTTAAAATAATATTGTCATTAATATCAACTTATGGCCCGATTCGTAAAGACTTACCAAATTAATTTTTGGTCCGCGAACGTTTTCAGGTGAAATTCTTTATGTAAATGAACTCGAATACTCGACGGAAAGGCGGTCGCTTTTAACTCGAAAGATAGTTTATTTTACAATTTCTGTAATGAAATCTACTTTTTTATGAGTGTCGGACCGTAATGACGGGTTTTAAGTTAACGACCACAAAACAGCGGTATAATCGTAACGTAAAGAGCAAAGTAATGTTTGTTAATAAATAATCACTTAAACAAAATAGGGATAATATATCAAATTATTCGTTATATGAACATAATAATGAGACAGACTGGGGTTAATTAAGTACGCCATATAAATACATTCGAAACCGAATAGTACCTCAAGCCGTCTTTATGCAGTGTCAAAGTGAGTCCCCCCTCTTTGGAAACCGTGAAATGAAGCTCATGAAATGCGGCGTTTTTCAAGGAGCAAAATGTAAATGTTTCCAAAGTTACCAGTGGCAGGTATAATTTAATTTCATTTGGTGGGTGGCAGGTTGATTATAAATTTAATTTATGAGAGGGCTGACATCAGGACGGGCTGCTTGTTATTCGTGGAGCGTGCAATTTATCGACTGGTTCCTGACGAGCGGTGACATGTTTGTCCGTTTAACGTTTTCGGGAGTACGCTGGAGTACATACCGAGACATGATGTACTCGTAAGTATCCGCCTTATAAAGTACGCAGTGTGTGAACCATAGGTAATTTATGTGGCGGTAGAAGTAGTCGGTATAAAAAGATGAATTTTGATAGTAAAATTAACATTAGTAAATTTTCATAAAAATATGAATCAAATATTTAATGAATATGATTTTTTTTATACTACAGCTACGATAATATTTTAATTTATTTTTTGCACTATACTATACTTTACTATATTTACACTATACTATATTTTTGCACTATATACGGTAACGATATATTATAATAATATATTATTACCGTTTGATTGTAGGTATATAAGCTAGCCACGATATGAGCTAGTTACACATAGGTATAAACCAAACAAGATATCACCATCAAACTAACTAAACTTACATAATGTACACATAAGCAACACACCGTCCAGTATTTTAATATGTATTCCAATACGCATTTGCGTTACGCCCAGTTACATTATGATCTTCCGAACCCTCACTGATTACTGATTGATTGAAAACGTCGGCCAGCTGCTACACCAGTTAGCCGAACGGCCGACCAGAATACTAACAGACAAACCATAGATAAAGGAAATGTTGTAATCTATATTATGAAAATGCAAAATTGTTTGTTTGCACTTCTGTAAATACTGTTTGTATTAGGCCCGTATATAAAAACGAACAATCTGCTGCGGCTTCGCATGTACTAAAAAATGTTCTAAAAAGTATAAGTAATAAAGTACTTAAAATATAGATCTTCATCAGGGATAATGTAAATTCCCAACAAAAACATAAATGTGAAATGAGAGCCAAATTCAAAATTGAGTAAAAGGCGTCAAGAGTGCCTCGAAATGGTTCGTTCGATCGCCATTCTGTAAAATTGAACTTGGCTTGACACGCTAGCGCGTTTCTAGATTTTAAAGGTGAAAGAAGTTTTGAAATCGGTGTAATTGTTTTTGACTTTATTCGTTACACACATATACACATTACACACATGTAACAAATAGGTTTTAAATAATAGTATACATATAATGATACATATTACCAAAACCGCAAATGAAACCACGGGTGATAGCTAGTGTTGCTATAATGACAATATCATTATGTTCAAACTAATGAAATACGAGGGATGAATTCATTAAAATAGTCATATCGTAATTGAGGTTAATCGGAAACGATATTATGAGCATCGTATTATCTATATTTTATTTAATACAATAAAATTACAATTAAAATAATCGTTATTCCGATATTTTTATTATTCATGTAATTGAATTTAATATTCTATCGATGATTATTACGCATTTATAATTTTTCGTTTAAAATTAGTGACCGAGAAACTTTAACAATGTTTTATGAATAAAAACAATTACAAGTAGTTATCTGTAAGAAATGGCAATAAAAATTAACTAGGTATTTATCGGAGTAAAATGAAGTCCATTCTTCTGACTTTTTTAAATATAAAATACAGCCAATATATTTAAATTATATGTTCGGTTTCTTTTTTATTTCTATTATATTAAAAAATGATGTTTAATGTTTATCTAAATTCCTAAAGAATACCACATAACGAGAAGAATGTTAAATATGAATGTGGTGGAATATGCGAGGACCAAAAAAAAAGATTGCGTGAAAGAAGACATGAGTAAAAGAGAGGTGACTGTAGGGAATGCAATCTCGATCTCGCGAGATCTCGTTCTTGCGAGATCTCGGTCTTTTTTAGCGAGATTAATCTCGGCCGAAAAATATGACCGAGATCTCGCAAGAACGAGATCTCGTCTTTTTTTTCTGCGAATCGCGAGCTACGAGTTTAACAAGATTGTATACTAAGATTGTGTTTAAATCGAGTGTTTAATTCAAAATTATGGTTGTCAGTATAACCCTATTTATGTAATATACATGATAGCATAGAAATATAATTAAATCATTGATTGAAAAACTGGTTCCTAGATATTAAGATTTTTTTAATTAGTTCTCGTTGTTTAATATGTTATAAAAAAAAACTATTTTATTACTAAAAAAAATCGTTGGATATTAGCAAAAAGACCGCTATTTACGTACATAAGTGGGTATATCGCAGTTTACTCTTTAAAAGTTTATAAAAATATAGGCAGAATGTTTAAACAATGTTTGATTG
>DVXP01003582.1:0-11168 GCA_018235645.1 Junonia grisea
CAGGAACAGCCCGTAAACTAATTTGTTCCTCTTCTTCAGTACTAATTTCATAACGCCTCGCAGACATACATCATTGCTAACATTTTGCTTTGTCGTCTGTACGTTGAAATAGAGAACTTTCATATATGTACGTATGTGTGGTGGAAATGGTACTGCTTTGTGAGAAAAAGATTTGGTTTTTTTAAAGTTGTTTTCTGCGTATAACCAGGATATTGTTTATAACTATATTATAGACAATTACGAACCAGTTTTTCCTATATAAAAATGTATAAATTGAGACTTTTTATACTGTATAGAAAAGTCTCAATTGAAACATTTTTTTTCTTCAAAAATAGCTATGCATTTTATATGTATGTAATTCTTTGACTATTGGTTTAATTTTATAGGGTTGTAGTCACATTACGATCGCAATATGACAGACTTGAAAAATTTGTTTAGCTCAACAGTCCTAAAATCTGATGTCCAATCTTTTTTAAAAGAATAACAGTCGAGGTTTTCGTCGGTTCTTTTCGGCTGAAAACTAATTTTCGAACTGGCGGTGGATTAAAAAAAATATAACATGCAAATTGTCGATTTAAAGTGCCTTTATGGCCTATGTGTAAACTATGTTTTGAGTTTGAGTTTGTATTTGTTATATAGTTTTCATAAAAACACTTTCCCTATAATACAAAAGGCAGGCAACGCCATCCTACAATACCAAATTTTCAGAGGTAAACTTCTGCACATAATGAGAATATAACAAAAGTTTGTAAGACAAAGTTGTATTAGTTGATGGATGAGATGCTACGGCATAATTAGGCGCTTATCTTTAATGAGACAGACGTTGTATTAAACGGGATATCGCCTTTGATAGTGGAGCTAATTACTCGTACTAAAATATGTATTGAGGCTTGTGATAACGGTGACAGGATCATCTGTGGATCATTTTATCTAAGGTAAATCCTTGTTGATAATTAAATATTTAAGTACGTAATAATATACTATATTTTCATATCTGTCTTGTTATGCGACTTAATTAATGGAATTTGTGTGTGCTATTAAAAGTTATTATCCATTTATTTTTATGATAAAAAGATGTTTATAATAGAAAGATAATGTTTGTTCTTTTATATTTTCACAAAATAACTTTTAACGAGTGTTTACGTTTACTCCACACGTGCGGAAATCGTCGCTGTGTCGCGAAATTTTTGATTTCGTGTTCAAGTAGAAAGTTTTAACGAGCTCTTAGAATATGTCCTAAAATCATATCTGATAAATAAGCGTAGAAAATGAAAGTATAGTTTAATAGCGATAAAACGGCACAGACTAATTACTTTTGACGTCGTTTATTAAGAAACCGCTGCACTGCACTAATAAACTCCCGCCAGTCCGCCATCTTGTGACACCCGCCATCTTGTGGCACCCGCCATCTCGTGACACCCGCCATTTTGTGAACGCGATGTGTGATTAACGCGCGAGAGTTAATTACGATTTCTAACTTGACACGAAGTAATTTCGGTAACATCTGCCGCTCTATATGAATTTCGTTTGTCTTGTTCAACTTTACCTTATGTACGAAATCATGTTTGGATATGTCATTTAAATTGTTATTGGTTTTCGAATATATTTTCATTAACTGTTTTAAGCAAAACAGAGTAGAATCGCCTAAAATCTGTTCTTAATTGATCTCTACACAGTAGAAAGAATATTCCTATCTAATAAAAAGTCTCTAGACGATAACATTCCAGAAAAATCGTGATAAGT
This sequence comes from Junonia grisea, assembly GCA_018235645.1. Lineage (NCBI taxonomy): Eukaryota > Metazoa > Arthropoda > Insecta > Lepidoptera > Nymphalidae > Junonia > Junonia grisea. Next base: position 1,744 of record DVXP01003582.1, read on the forward strand.
CTATATAATGGTTAATATCTTCTTCATACCAAAATAGAAAGTCAAGTTCTTTTGCTGGTTATTAAAATGAAAATGCACCGAAAAAATATTTCATCTAAATAAGAAAAATCTTCACAAATATACTTTTTGTACAACATTTTTTCCCTAATACATCCCGTACATCTAATCCTGTTTATATTGAACAACAGATCAAACGGGCAAATAAAAGAAATTCTTCAAGCGAAGAGGGCCGTTTGAATACAGCATACATCAAGAAGCCCTTACAAATGAAATAGCTAGGGACAATATCTCAAGACAGTCCTCTGAGGGACACTCAAAAGAATCCGTCCCTAGCCGTAATCTTGGCGATTATTAAAATCATATATCTTGAGAAACTAAGGTACGCACCCTGATTTCTTGGGGTGCATTCTTCAAGTTATTGACGTGATCATACAAGATACACCAATTTTTGCTAATATAATATGACATGACTTGACTATAGTTTTTAAAACATACATAAAAGGACATGGAGAGTTTTACTGATAAATTGCTCAAAACGGAAATAAATAAATTAAAATGTAAATAAGCAAGAGTTTATGTAATATACTTTTAAATTTTTAGACATATGTATTAAAGAAATAAAGTTTACAATATTTTTTCAAAGTAATTAAAAATACATAAGCAGTGTTGCATAAAACCGTCCCAGAGTACATCACGTACGGAACGCCTACTTGCTAATATTATTCCTACCTTCATTTCTTGCATTCCCCGTCATTCGTCTTCAGCTATCATTCACTCGTTAAGATCATTTATTTTATACGGTGATACGAGGAAGTTGAAAGGTGTATCTTTATATGAAAATTGAGTATTAACAGTTCGAGTATAATGTTCATTATATTTACTTAAAAAATTAAAATATTATTTGCATGTATGTTTCTGAAAGTGGCGATGGTAACTTTCTAAAGCTCAGAATCTAACCTTTAAGTACTAAATTAAAGAAGAGATCCCAAAATATGTCACGCTAAGCATATCAGTATCATGTATCTTAAAATTTTAACAATTTATAACACGTTAGTTAACTCGTAATACTTGGATATTTTATTAAAAGCTCGTACCTACTTCATAGTATAGCTTAAAAACATATCAAGTAGAGTAAAAGTAACTATGCAGTGGAAACTCATATAATCGCAACTCACAAGTACCAGGCTCTCATAAGGCACGGGAAGCCATCTCGGATTGCAGCCGTCACTCAGCGGAGTATTTTCCTTTCTTATGAGGAAAGGAAAATTCTAACTCTGAGACTTTCTGAAATTTGCTCGTCCTCGTTCCTCGCGAGTAACGCAAATTGTGTACTTTTGAAACGGGAAGATTTCCAACTATATCGTATTAGCTTTTGCCCGTGACTGCCTCCCGGTTTTGTGGATAATATTATGCCAAACGATTATTTAAAAGTTATTTTTCAGTCCTTTGTGAACTTTTCTTTTTTTGAGTAAGTAACGTTTCATCATAATTATTCAGTTGAAAAGGTGGCAGTTTAAATCAAAACAATCAAATCTTTTGCCTTTAAAGTAAGTATATGTCAGGTTTTTTTTTGTTTTAACACCAATAAAAAATATTTTAAAAACTATCGCCTATCGATTAATCTAAAGTCTAGTTTCATCTTACGCGTTGCAGCTCCAACAGTAAGGGCATGTAAAAGTCATCTATGAAAGTGTGGCCCCGGGCTATTTGTGAAGCATTCTCACGTGGCCGCCCATAAAACCTTACATTCACCGTGAATTTTAATGGCCATTTTAAAACTGTCTTGTCTCAGCTGAGGTAATAGGTTTTTTATTACCGAACAGCAATTAAATCTCAACTTATGTTTGCTTAACTTATTTTTTTAACGACTCAAGTGTGATTGGTACAAACAGCTGTCTTTAGTTTTTTGACAACTTTTACTAACGTTTAAGGACTTTTATAGCAAAATTTAAATATTTTTAAGTTTAAGTGTATTACTCGATTTTTTTTTTTTGGTTACTCTTCCTCGTATATTATACTTGCTATTAGCAGAATATTTCGCATTGTTTTCATGAATTGAAATCTCATTAATGACGTTTTTCTTAAACAATCGTTTTTCTTTTGAAATTTCTTAAAGGTGAGACTTGACCTTGGATGCATACGTAAATGAATGGTTTTCATAAAAGTCATTCTTAGAGGTTATCATTTGTTCCCATTGTTTCAAATTATGCTTCGTATTTCATACAATGGCATTTTAGCTCCATTATGACGAGGCCAGGCTTTTCAAACGCCAGTAAAGTCAAATGTCAGCTATTTTTGTACAATCGATAGACCTCGACTGCAATGTTCCTTACAGTTCTTTGTAACTTAAGGTGTTTCGAAGTGATATTGTTTTCATGAATGTGTTTGTGAGTTGTTTTTTGATATCCAATTTAAAAAGATTTGCTAATAAGCAATTTTCATGCAAATAAAACATTGGAAAACGATTGACTAATCCTTATCTCTTCTTTTTAGGGTACCCTAATAACTAATATACATAATAATTTATGCCATAACACAGCTCAACAGGGAATAGTTGCTAATTGTTTATGAAATACACTACTAATGAAACTAAAGGCACAAGTAGATTCTTGTAAGCCGAGTATCGGTATTACGGTTTTTTTTTATTCAAATTCAAATTCAAATAATTCTTTATTCTATATGGCTTTGGGAGCATTTTTGAATCATCAGTTTACATTTTTTTAATCTACCTCCGGTTCGGGAGTTAGATCGTAGTCGAGAAGAACCGGAAAGAAACTCGACTGTTACTCTTTTCAAGTCCATTTTATTTACAAAGGTTTGTCAATTACAATTTGCTTTATATATCTTGCCAGAAAGACAACGAGCATTATGTCCACGCGTTCACATCTTTCGTATAATCTTTTACTGTGCAATATGCTTTATTAACTAATGTAACGTTTTTTTAATCCATAGAATTCGGTGGCTATTTAATATTAAACAAGAATAATCTAGTGGTTTTTTTCAAAATGCCTGAAAAAATTTACTCATCTTGACAAAGAGCGCATAAAAAAATTTCATCATAAGAAAAAATCGACGAGTCGATTTCAGAACGTATTCCCCACAAACTCTCACTAAAGGTCAACCAACGTCAGGAATCGATAAAATCATGTATAAAGCAGGGTAGGTCGCGGGCACCGCGCGGTGAATACCAATCAGTTCCTGGGTTTTAACAATTCGACACTAGATGGCGTTGTTCTTATACAGGGTGTGTTGCAACACTCGTATGTTTTGCGACTTGGTAACTTAATAATGATAGTTTCGAGTGGTATAAAATAGATGAGAATCGATTGCGCCTTTTTATGTGTGTTGCATGATATTTTCATTTTTAATGACTTTTCTATTTATTACAACATTTTGAGAGTATTTTTTTAGGAAAACAATCGAATCATATAAAATTACGATTATTATTTATTAAATTAACATGTAATTTAATTACTAAAGAATAAATGTTTATACATTTATCAAATATTGAATAAACGGATATTAAGCTATAAATATTTAACATACAGTATATATTTTTTGTACATTTCCAGTAGGTTAACTCCACTTAGGGTTACCCAGACGTGATTTATGCCATTTAGGGATAAATTTGTTTTAAATGTAAAATTACGTTACATGCAAATGCGTGTCTCCCCTGCAGCTTGTTAAATTGGGGATATTTGTTTTCCTGCGTCTATGAACTATACTGGCCCTTTTTCAAACCCAATTCTTACGTTTTGTAATGAAAAATTAGTCATTTTGGCCCGAATGTTTTGTTTTCATATATTAGAAAGTAAGCTCGGCAAGGTTCGTCCGACACGTGTAAAAAGAAGTAATACGTTATTCTCCGTATCTATTATAGCAAATGTTTTTAGTTTAAATGATTGATATAGTTTCAGCGTGAAAATTAATTAAACAGATAGAGTTACTTCCACATATTTATTATATTAGCACCTTAATTATTATTTCATTAATCTTAAATAACTTATACATGATACGTTACAATTTAAATTCTCTGCCAAATAAAACGCATAGCTGTCGGATATTTACAGTGTATTATGTAACGCCCTCTCACATAAACGCTTTATTTTAATTACTACTGTTGATTTTAAACCTCGGCGCGAATGTTTTACTGCTGCGATATAAATGACCGGTTAATTTAACAATTTAATGAATTTAACACCTGAACAAAAGTTCTGGATAAAATGTTTCTATTGAACTGTTTTAGTGAATTCAGCATCTATTCATTTTACGGTCTATCTTTTGTCTAAAATGAAATAGAAAAGAAACTACATTTGCTACCACATTAGCTTTATATTAAGAACACATTCGTGGTTATTTTAAATCAAACGAAACAGCATTTGCGTTTCCAGTTAAAAAGAGGAATTAAGGAAGAAAGGGAGCAAACAGAAAGAAAAAGAGTGTACAGTGAAGTAGAGTTTACGACTCTCTCATTCACGGAAACACAGCTAAGTACATAATATGTATATCTATCATATGCTTTACGCCGATTTTCTCTGATAGAGTGGTATTACCTTAGTCTAGTCTAAAAACTACAGTCACTCTCCTACATCATTTTTGTGTAATAAAAACAGTTCAACGAATTTTTATTATATTTACAGAAGAACATCACTAATTAAATCAGCGGCTTCTCAATTCAAACGCGTTCCACAAGAAGGGATTCTCCCTATTTGACCGCTACATCTTAATTATCACGCACAGATAATTAAATTGCGTGTGCACAGATAAAATATAAAACATTCAAGCTTTCCTTTCACGGAGCTAATTGCGATCCGTATTAAAGCAAACAGTCAAATGAAAGGACTACAAGGAGCTGTCTCGACAAGCTTATATTTGCTACTGAATGATTAAAGTTAGATATTAATAGTTCTTATTGTAATAGATATAAGGTTGAAGTTAAGATGTAAAGTAGTGGAATAACTGCAGCGGTATCGTGGCGTGGAGTTGTGACAAAGATGAGGGGGCGCGTCCGTTTAATTTCCATTGACAAGTGTTGCTAGTGCTGAAAGACTGTTTATATATATTTTTTATTTGTTATGTATATTTATTATCTGTGGTGACATAATTAAAAATTGCAAATGTTGACACAGCTACGATATTGTATGGGCCTGTTTATCTATCTTATTGTTACGTGTAAATACATACATACATAGTATAAAGTCTGTCACATAACACAATATACAATTAATGTACCTGTCGCCCGCACTGTTTGTAATAACCGTCGTCATTTACTGGATCTAAAGGATTTAGCAAACAAACGAACATACATACAGCATACCTAATACGATGGTAAAAAAGTTTGTCAAAATAATTCAAATATTTTTTTGTCATTACAATTATGTATATTTTAATTTTTATGTTACTCAGATAGTCCTGAAAATGATAATTAAATAACTTTAATTTAAATTTTATATCTAGATTAAATTAATTTTAATTTCTCTGACCACATAACTAAAATCATCTTCAAATAAAATTATCTTTACTTTATATAATTTATATATAAATTCGTAGTATTAAACAACTATGACTATTGACTAGTAACCCCTCCCTTAAACACATTAAAAATGCATAAAATCAGTTCACAATGTATTCAAGTACAAATAGATACACTGTTTTTAATTATAAAGGATAATGAACTACGTTTAACGAGCTCTGAAACGGACAGACAAATGATTTCATAAATAGACGCCCCACGTACAGTTACGACACATTTTTATGCGTCTTTCATACACATTTAAAAGTTATTAATATACTCGTATGTAGACATTTGTGAAGATTTACTTGTTATTTTATTTTTATATGTTTATTTGTTCCCTTATATTGATGGTTTTTTTCGGTTTTAAGTTCAGATTTACGTTGGTTATGTCGCTAAATCTATAAATAAAAGTTTTGGTTTTCTAGTCTTATAAAATAATTCTTAATTAAAATAGGCAAAATTTACGGGCACGTTTTAATGAAATCTTGAAAATCGTTTTTGTGATTTTTTGGCTAAACAGTAAATATCACGATGTTTATTGCTCTGACTTAAATTGTACATTGGGTAATTACCTATCTATTAAAATTATTTTTATACTTTTAAAAATATATTATACTTTTAATAAAATATTTTTTTTAATGAAAACTACATAATCTGTCTGGTATCATGCAGCAAGACACAGACACTACGTTTCACTCCGACACCGGAGCATCCTCAGGAGATGTAGCCTCTATAACAGTCAGTTGCATAGTCACTTTGCTAAGTAATTTTCTGATTAGATGCCTACTTATATTATTTAGTATTTTGTATTTTATTTTTTTTAGTTCTTCACCATAAAAGCGACATAGCAAACCGATGATCTATTTACTGTTACAGAATTGAATGCACGGGTTTTACCTATTTATATAATTTTTACTGTTATCATTATTCTCTTCATAATAATTTTTGCTTGTGAATAAGGAGTTTAGAGCAGTGTATTTTTAGACTTTTAAAGATATGCTTTTCTAAACTCCATTGAAAATGAAATATTTCTAAAACAATTAGAATGATGTGAACCGCGTGTACATACCTATATTATAGCAGTCTTTATAATGTAATGTATCTTATCAATGGTATAAAGCACACACATGTTCACCATACACGGTACTCGACTGGAGCATCATTGTAATTTAATATTATTCATATTTTTATCATAATTATGAGCATTGCTTCATAATGACTGTTGTATTTTCAGTGCGGGTCAATTGGGGTCAAACTTTAATAATAATTCAATAGTGAAATAAATGTATTGTTTAAGTTATGATAGAAAATTAAATGAAAATTTTTATTTTTTCAATCATTTGCCAAAAAAGCAAATAGATATTCAAATAAATTACAAATTACAATTTCGGAAATTACAAAATAAAAGTACTCTCTACAACTTTCGATACACCAAAAACTTCAACGATTTTATTTATGCATTATATATTAATCATTACATATTTGAAGAAAATGTCATCATATCAAAAAAATCAATTCAACATAAAAAACTTATTTTGATTCTGAAAAATTCCTGAAAAAAAAGCCTAAATATACACTAAGCACTTTTCATTTCATGCCAAGGACACGTCTAACGTTACCGAAATAATTTTAGATGTAGAATAAAAACAAAGGGAGAGAGTCCTCAGTTTCGGCTTACAGACACAACAGTGGGGCGACATTATTGTGTCGGATCGGATTGCGACATCTCAATTTTACAGTGTTTAATTGGTTGCACTTCAAGACGAAAATAAGAAGGAATGCTTAAACACTTTAGTTGGAACAAATGACGATTACTATTTACGCTTTGAAAATATTTTAGTATCGAAAATGACTCCTCTATTTTAAGATAAGCATTTAGATGTAAATAAAAATAGTATAATGAACTATCCATACACCCCATAGGAAAACGTTACCAATTAATTCCAGCACTTCTTACTATTATACTACTTTTTTATTATAAATTGTTACTTTACAATAACTATTGAACCGACTTTGACTAAATTTATATCAGGTCAAACCAGGGATATATGCTACAAAGAAAAAAAAAATAATCATTCAGTTCACAAATAGCAAAGAATAATGCGGAAGTGCATACAAAAATACATATTCTTTCAAAGTCGGCTAAAAACAGGAAAGATTGTGAAAGAGTGTCGACCATCATATTTTAAGACGAAATAAATGTTATGTTATCAGTAAACTGTCAGAGTTGTTAGGAAAATATGAAACGCTCTGACAGGTAAGGATGTTGAAACGAAATGTCATTTGGAAATGACACAAATTGTATCACTAAATGACAGTTTTTGATAACGATTAAGACTTGATCCATATAAGTCAGTTTGTACCAAAAGTTTGTAAGAGTAACGAGTCTCTTGTCGATACTTCTGCTAGAAACTACATTCCGAATCGGTGGTAGATTAAAAAAACCTTGCATGTTCATTGACGATTCAAAAGAGACTTGGTAGCCAGTCAAAATACAAGTTTTAGTACACTTGAGTTGAATTAATAGATACCGCAAGTGTTTAATTAATATTAATTAAGCTGTTAAGGCGAAAGTAACAAAGATATATTTAAACATTCTTACATACATACACTACAAACACATTTACCCCCTCTTTGAGGCATAAAAGAGAAAATTTTCATTACTATCGCATTGCTGTACAAAGGCTTGTTTGATAAAGAAACAGAGCTTAATCCGCAACGTAGCTTTCTAAGCTTGAAGCTCCGTATGTGAGGAAGACATTCGTGATTGACAGCTTACGACACATGCAACGTCATGAATATTTTTTTCACAGCAATGAAAATAACTGTTGTAATTAGTATATAATTTCTTTTTTAAAATTATCCAAATCTTACTTAGGGACGAATATAATTTTTTATCAAATTTTTATTTTAATAAAGAGATTATTCTACTCTTTCTTCCTCTCCTTTTATATAGCAGTCAAATATATTTTATTAAAAATACATACTTTACTAGAAAACTGAATCACAAATTAATATAAAACAGAGAAATAAAATTTTGGTTTTTCGAAAATTAAATTTTGTCAATGAAAACAAATTGTTTTATTTGTAATCCTTATAAGGGGGAAATATTAAGTAGTGCCTTCTTTACACCCGGTATTAAATTCCTGCACCCCACTTTAGGGGTGTTAGGAGGGAGGCTCAAATATCTTATTATTTTTAACCAAATGCCCACCCCAGTGTTGTTAGTATCCATATTTTATATTATCATTATTACTATAACCCTGATTTACGTACTTTTACTGTATGTTAAATTGTATTTCCAAAAAACTTAAAATATTTTTAATAGACTGACTTCAAAAATATAACTATAACATTAATACCCTATTATAATAAGTAGGTATACGTATGTATCATATACGATATCATAATAACTATTATATTATTCTCCGTTACGTTCAGTTCAAGTACACTGAACCACATTAAATTATCTTGCATCATATGTAGTAATGCATCTGTTTTACTATCTCTTACTCTACATTGAAATTTCAATCTTATTCCCTTTTTTATAAAGTTGAATTTGAATTGCAGATGCAACTTATACGTCCGTTATAAATTAGTCTAACTTTAGACTCTATACGTTTAGAAATAGGGTTCATTTTAAAGTGGTTGTGTTTAGAGTAGGAACAGACGGTAAGTCCCGTTTATTATTTATAAGTTTTACGATGAAGGGGGCTCTGGAAATAGACAACGTGGATTAGGTCGGGATCGGATGCTGAAGTTCACGGTTAAATGCGAAGAGGAACTAATGCAATTGTTTTGGAAGAAAAAAAAATAAACGTATTGGTGAGTATATAAAGACAAAATTAAAAATTTTGGAAAAACCCACGACGTATGTCCCTTTAAAAATCATAGAAAAAGCAATAAATAA
>DVXP01003583.1:0-11166 GCA_018235645.1 Junonia grisea
AGTAATGCAATTTAAAAATGTATGTATGCTTCTTTGGGTATCATATGGACATCCGCTATGTTTTCCTATTTCGTTCGCTATGTTCCGACGACCTCCGTGGCGCAGCGGTCATCACGCCTGCCTGCGACGTGGAGGCTCCCGGTTCGATCCCTGGCCAGGTCATAATGGAAAACGATGTTTTCCAGATTGGCCTGGGTCTTGGATGTGTATCTATATATGTATCTATTGTAAATATAGTATTGCTGAGTTAGTATCCCATAACACAAGTACTTGAACTTACTGTGGGGCTAGCTAAATGTGTGTGATTTGTCTGTATGTATTTATTTATAGAATACTCAGTGCCAATTGATTTTGTTTAGGATTAAATGATTGAACTTAAGACACTCGACTTTGATGTATTTAGTACAACACAAAGAGTAAATTTGAAAAATTTATAAACACACAAACACGCACACATACACACACACACACACACACACACACACACGCGCGCGCGCGCATGCACATACATAATTTTTGAGTTACTCACAATAAGCCCTTTCTTTTGATATCCATATTGTAGAAATGCATTAAAAATAACTTTGCGCTAGCTTGGATGGTCCGCCATCTTGGATTTAGAATGACGTCACGTATTTTATCGTATATTGTCATCCAAACTAAATATATATGCAAAATTTCAGCTCAATTGGTTGAAGATGTCTGTTTCAAAATTGAGTAGCGAAATTCCACCTGAAAAAACTATATCCACATATTGCAAGATAATCTCGAAAGGGCTGGACCGATTTTGAGATAACATGTCTAAGAACCACCGCTAGTAAACCCTATTTCGGATAAAAAAAACTGGATCCAAATCAATTCACCCGTTTAGGTGCTACGGTGCCACAGACAGACACACAGACGCACAGACACACAGACACACCCCTCTTTTTTGGTTGGGGGTTAATAAATGCTTACATAAAATTATATGCACTCTTGTAAGTTGATAGAAACGCCTCAAATTGATGTTATAAAATTGTATCCTATATACCACTCAGCCTGCCTTTCGTTTTAATATTTTTTACAAAGAAGGTCTTAAATAACATGAATCAAAATACTTATTTGATAATGTATCTGTTATTAGTGTCTGGTGGTTCGATCAACGCGTCGGCGCAGGCGCAGTGAAGCATGCGTGTAAATCAGTAGACTCGGTGATGACACCAAACGACATGCTCTGTTATTTCGGAGCGGTTAAGCAATTATACACCGATTTTTGTACGGATACCACAATATCGATTCAGTAACTATTTAGACTAGAAAGAATATTGTACTTTCTATGAGATACGATAAGGTGATTGTGATTATAACCGGGACCGACAGCGTGAACAGTCTCCGAGGAACGGTGGGGCTACAAGACTAACAATCAGAGTCCTAACCTAGGATTAAGATTTGTACAAATAGAAACATCTACCCCGAGCGCGAAACAACCCCGAAACCGTCTGCTTTTGATGCATGATGCACAAACAATATCACTACACCAGGGCCCGTATTCTCTATGTCACGATACGTAACGTGCCCAAAACGGATGACGACATATCGTGCTTGTCAAACAATCTTACCATGGCACGTTATATCTTCTTAAAACGGTATTTTGTAAGCACACGTTTTGAAAACGTAAGAAATAGCATGGATAATGATATTGTCTTTTTGGAGATGGCACGATCCGTTTCTATTAACAATCTTTCAAAAAAGGGATACCGGTTTATTTTTTATTAATTTCTTAAGTTTTTAATTCACAGCATGGAACGCGCCACGTAACGTGACATTTCAATTTCACAATGTCGTAGAGAAAATACGGTTTTAAGACAATAACGTGTTTCAACATAGAAATACGTTTTGATATGGCATAGAGAATAAGGGTCCTGTTTTTTATCGATGGTTATGTCGATATTTTTAAAAAGTTATAAAATCCTTAAAATAACCTTGAGAAGCCGAAGTATGGGACGTGATCATCTAAAGTCACGTGATCATTTAAAATTCATAAAAACTACAGCTTATTGTTTAATAGATACCCACAAAAGTTATCGTTTACTATATAGATACCTTCTTGTAGGATAATAAATTTAATTTCTAAGGTTTTTTTATTTGTACTTAATTTTATTAAATTGAATTTTTTTTACATATTCTATGGTAAGTGAGAATCAAAGGAAGGAAAATCCCTGAGGATTTTTCATTATTCTCATATAAAATTTCATGCATATCATCTTTAGGGGGTAAAGTTCGAAGAGCATCGCTTAATACCCACTTAATAACGTTGCTCGGAGGCTCAATATAACATACTTTCAAAGAATAACAACGCCCAAGATATTTTCTTGTTACAAACTGCTCCAACTAAAAATATCTATGATGAACTTACCGTGGGAGAGCCATGCATTTGCACGAATGGGCCGGCTCGACCGGAGTGATACCACGGCCTCACAGAAAACCGGCGTAAAATGACGCTTGCGTCGTGTTTCGCCGCGTGAGTGAGGGTACCGGAAGCCCAATTCCCCACCTCTTCCCCATTAATTCCTCCTCCATTCCCTCTCCATACTCCCGAAAAGCCCGGCACGCATTTTGTAGCTCCTTTGGTGCTGCAAATGTCCATGGGCGACAGCATTTACTTACTATCCGGTGATCTGTTAGCTCGTTTGCCGCTCCATCCCATAAAAAAATGTACTAAAATGACCATCTATTTAAATATTAATAAATAGAAATATAGTAATTAAGAAAGTTGGGGTAGGTAATTTAGATTTCATTACGCTTAAATTTTCTTATTAGTTTTCATAGATTTTGCTAAGTTTAAAAAATGCTCGTCTAAAATTATAATAGCCAAGTATGTATTTTTATGACTAATTTTTGTATAATAAATAATATTTATTTTTATACGTTTATTAAAATATTTTTGCTTTTTAACTTGACTGGTATACCTATTTGAACTCTTTTGTACGCGTACATTCTGCTCGAAGAGGCTACTAGTATTTTTTAACGATTCAACATAGTTTTTGTAGCACTATTCTGTTCCTGAAAGTGAAATTGATTTTGTCTTTTTTGTACAGAAATGCATGTATGTTAATGTGAAAATATTTCTACCGTTTCGGTATTATAGTTGGGGAAAATAAGTCTTAATAATTATTTACACTATGGTTTAGCCATTTAATAAAATTAAAATAAAAGAACATCGATTCAATGCTTACTTATAAAGTACCGAGAAGTATCTAATATAGCAATCTTTTTCCACAAGAATTAATTTTTCTATTAAATACATGGCAATAACTTTCAGTCGATTTGACGAAAAAACTGTCATTAGTTTTTCAGTGATTGACAACCGCTCTGGTGTATTGGTGCTGAATGCGCTATTAACGCCGGCGGTCGCGGTTTCGATTCCCACTCGGGGCGGATGTTTGTATTTATATAAACATTCATTTCTAAGTCTGGTCCTTGTGGGTTTACCCACCATGCCTCGGGCATGGTGGGTAAACCCACAAGAGCACGTAAAGCCGTCGGTCCCGGTTGTTATCACAATCACCTGATAACGATCGTTACTCATAGTAGGTATATTCTAGTCTAAATGGTTACTGGCTTGCCCTCTGGGTTGCAGAGGTCTGACGGTAATCGCACTCCGTAAAAACCAGTAACCTGTCAAAAACTTAGGCTAGAATAAAGCAGACCCTGGCTAACTCCGGGAAAAAAATGCCAAGAAGAAGAAGAACAAGACTTTCAAGAAAAAATGTACCCATGTAAAAAATGTCAACTCATTACTATTCATTATAAAACATATTAAACGCCATCTTTTGTTATCGCCTTTTTATTAATAAATTTCAATAACACGAGTGAAACACGTAAAACTGACATTAAATTCTCGCCCCCGTTATTTCGTCGCGAATCCTCCACAATTTGTACGACAAATGTTAAACAGGGTCGAGCGGTTATTAAAGGGTCACATTAAATTTGTGCCGCGCAAATATTACGTGTACAGATTTCCATAACATCAACCGAATAAAACATGTTGAGTTCATATAAATTAGTTTCTATTTAATCAGTATTTTTATGGCAAAATTGATATATTATAGTTTAATTTCAACGTATTCGTTTTTATTAATTATTATTTTGTGGTTTAAATACTTGTATGGTGTTAATATCTACTCGTAGTACTTATAACACATATTTGGTACATTTATTATATTAAAATTATGTATTCAATTTTAAGTTTAAAAAAAAATCTATTTTTTTCTTACAACTATGAAATGATAATTTAATCTTAATGTTTAATATAATAACAGATCAAAATCAACAAAACCAATAATGCTATCTTTCAATTACTTTTTCCATTGAATTGAAAATACTTAATTTTTAAACAATTCTATTTTAACAAATAACTTTCCTCAGAAGGGTTATGTTTAAAATATGTTTTTTTTTTTGGCACAGAGTATATTAAAGCCGAACGCATACATAGTGACCCAGGGGCCAACAGAAGACACCGTGGTATCGTTCTGGCGAATGATCTGGCAGGAACGCGCCGCCGCCATCGTCATGCTGACCAAGACCTTCGACTTCATCAAGGTAACACAACTTTTGAATCATATTTAATTACGCTAAGTCTTTATGAGTCTTAATGCAAATAGGATTTTGGTATAATGGTAGAATTTTACTCTGGAATTTTACTAAATATGATAATGCAATTTATGATTGATATACGAAATTTGAGAAAATTTAGGAGAAAACTGATTTAATCGGCTGAAAGCCTTTTATTAATATAATTAAAAAATCATCCCGTCAACACATTAGATGCAATGAAATCAGTAGTAAGGTATAAGTATATTATGTACATCAATATCATACAAATGGTGAAAAATAAGTGCTATATTTTCTAACAAAGGTTTCTTTTTTCCCCCTTCAGTTGAAATTCAACCAAAATTACAACAACAAAAAAAATCATTTCCATAAATAATGGAATAAATAATTCCACGTTAATAACGATACAAAACCACATTAATCTAAATCTATTATCCCATACAGCGAGTTCAAAATTTGAACAACAATTTGCATACATTGACGGCGATAAAACGGGAGCGTAAATTCAGAAACGAAATTAAAATTAAGGCATTTCATCCGCTCCCATTCTCTTTCATCATGATTACGCTGAATTTGTCTCAATATCACAGCCCATTTTGTGAGAAATTATTAGTATTTTCACAACCCTACCAGCACTTATACTTATTAGTCGCAGGGTAATAATATTCGGGCTTACGTTACTTTAACACATACCTGAATAATGTAAGCCCAAGTGAATGCCAAACCGAAACTTGTAGCGTATATTTTCCTGTTAATTAAATTATTACTATGTATGCTCTATTTACACGGACGGGATAAATAATAGCTTGTATAAGAGTATCAAGTAAGTATTTAGGTTATATCCATTTTCAGCCACAAAATTTAACTGAAATATTGAATTTATTGAAAGATCATTATCCTAAAAAACTATACTTAAAACCATTTTGTGCAAATACATTGGTATAATAAAAGTGTTTTAAAAGAACTCTTTAACATTAAAAGGCATAGGTACCAAAGCAATCGTAATTTGCTGCTTTTCTTCTACTTCTTTTATAAATTGTTGGAGAATTGAAAATAATTTTGCTGTAAAATTCATTTTCAAGCCTTCCGATTTTATTCCAAAGTGGCTGTTAATTTTCGAGTGAGAACAAAAAAGCGTTAATGAGGAACTCTTAATCTATATAAAAGTCCAAATACATTTATTTTGTTAAAAATCGGGTATAATACATGTTGATTTTAGTATTTTATTATGTTCGCAATAATAATAAAAGAATAAATAGAAAATCGATGAACTAATAAAAGTTTTAATATTCTCACAAATACCTAAAGTAAAAACAAAGTAATTTATTTAGTTTTACAAAGTTGGTTTTTGTTTAACGAATTTCAATACGTACCTATAGTTGTTCGTAAAAGCAAACTGTCGAACTCAACTATTTTGGGAACCCTTTCAAATTAAATAAAAATCAAAGATTTTTTTCAAATAAAAAAATCATACATGCATTGTGTTTTGATAACTAAATAACTTTTGATTAATACGACTACATTTAACTAAATATTTACATTATATGTAGGTATAACAGGCATATAAAAAATAAAAATCATTTAAAGCAATACAAAGAGCTAAAATATAACTACAGAGACCGTATAATATGTACAATATAACACTTAAATAGTGAAATTTTTAGCTTTAGCAATAAGTATTGAAAAAAAAATATTTTACTATTTATCCTATACATCTAAAAAAGAAAATTGCGTCCTCTAAAAAACGCAACCCCAAATGTAACTTTTCAATGGACTAACAACATTGTTTAAAAATAAATAACACACTTTTATACGACGCGTGAAAAACAAAAAAAATCTCACGAAAATGATGGTGTTAGTAGGTATTTTGTAGATAACATAAATTGTATAAACATTTTTCACACAAGAACACGGTTCGAAAGCTATATTAAAATGTTTAAAACGTTTTCATCTACGCCGCCATATTGGTTTTAGTGACGTCACAGTCGTATATTTGCATAGTGATGCAATAAAGCCGCAGATTTCCGAACCAAACATCCCATTGTATTTAATGTTTGTTGATTTTCGCGGGAATCGCACTTCCATTAGTTACGCAATATAGTAAATATTTGCTCTGTGGCTCTGCGAGATGTCATTTTGATGGATTTCTTAATGTCGGTTACATTACTAAGAGGACTGCAACTAAGAGGAATAAAAACGAAAGATATTGTTCGATTTTAATAACATTTTTAATTAATATATTTATAGTAAAACGCGTAGTACGTACGTAAAATTTTAAAAATTGATTTCAGATTGTGGTTTTAAAACGCGATCAGAAATCAATAGTTTTCCGTAACTTTATAATTCCCTTTTTAAAGGAAATCACGGTAAAATATTTCAACATAAGTATAGATATGGTACCGGTAATAACTGTAAATTGTGCCTTAATATAACAAGTATCTGTTTTAGATTTGATATAAATATTTCACTTTAGCTTTAAAAATAACGATAAACTTAAAATTATAATAAAATACTGTCTTTTTAATAATTTGTGATCAATAAATTCCACAGATTAAAAATCTCTTTTTTACTTCACCAGGTCATGTGCGTGCAATACTGGCCGCCGAACAAGGATAAAGACGAAACGTATGGAGACATCAGCGTCGGTATCGTCCAAGAAGAGGAGCTGGCGAACTTCCACATACGAACCTTCCGACTGTACAAAACTGAAAAAGATGTGAGTTCTTATTATTAATGTTATCATGGGGAAATCATCGATACATACTACTGGGAGAGAAGGTTTTGTGAGATTTCTGCTCAATGCGATGGCCATAATCAGCACCGAAACGGTAAGGATACGGGATCGCTTTCACATGTTTTTCACTTCACTGCCCCTCCCATGCAAAGTATTTATTTGTTTAAATAATGATAGCCGATGATAGATGCATTGCTACTGTAAAGTTTTATAACTTTTTATGGCGAAGAAAAACCATGTTAATTAGAATATTTTCCGTGTTATAAAATAAACAAAAATAAGTTTAAATTACGTTTATTTATTTAAAACTATTATTGTACATATTATAATTTGCAACAGTAGGTAGAGGATGGGAAATTGCATGGAATGCTATTTAAGTAATTTTGCTTAAATTAGAACATACCGCCAACACGTAAGATATATAAAATAAATACTAAAAAGACAGAAAAGTGTAGCAAAATTATATAATATTTATACCAACGAGGATACAGGACGTGAAGAAATCGAAAAACTGAAAAATCAAAACGTCGTTAATAAATATTTTTTGGCGTGGTATGGGCATGTAATGAGGAGGGATGAATGCCATATAAGAAGAATGCTAAATATGAATGTGGGAGGGTATGTGGGTCGGGGTAGACCTAAAAAGAGATGGATGAATTGTGTAAAAGATGACTTGAGTAAAAGATGGGTGACTGTTGATAGGCGAGAATGGAAGAGAAGAGCATGTTGTGCCGATCCCACATAAAGTGGGAGAAGTGCAGGAAGATGATGATGATCCGTTTTAGAGTAGGTGCTGCCGCTTGATAGAGCGGAACAAGTCGTCGGAACCACGGAATTAAGCTCGTTAATGATAATAGGCATCTACATATTAAATTCTACAGTCTTAAATAAAACTACAATCAAGTGACAAAACGTTATTATCGCTGTAAGACCCGTTTATAAAAACAAATATGAAAACGTTAGTTACAAATATGAAAGCACTTATCGCTAATGAATCATTTTCTACAAGTAATAAACTAAAACGGATAAACAACATACGCAAAAGGATATTTTTCATTTACAAAAAGTGACAAAATATTACTCATAAAATAAGATTCATTATAGGAGTTGATGTAAACGCGAAAATTTTAATCAGAATGATTGTAACAATGGAGGCGTGAAGATATCGTTGCAGTTGTTGCAATAAAAGTAATTTACGCAAATTATCTCTAGTATTTTTAATGGTGTTATTTTACATAATAAATGTATCACTTAAAGCACAATAAGAACGTTATAAAGCAACAAAGGGTGAGACAATAGAAAATAGTCGCGACACCGAAGCTAATGTGAGAAAAAGCCATTTGTGAGTCTTTTGCTAAGCTTAATAAAGTTTCTCGTTTAATCCTACATTTCATTACGTTAAGAGAAAATAAAAATTCCGCTATATAGTCTACAGATTTTTTTTCTCTTTAAAGGCAACTTGTCTTAAATAAAAATATTTTTAACAATGTTTCTTACTTGTAATACTTATACTCTCAGAATCAGTTATAATTAGGGTTTCGTAGTCAAAACGGAACCCTTATAGTTTCGCCATGTCCGTCTGTCTGTCAGTCTGTCCGCGGCTTTGCTCCGAGGTCCTTACCACTATTTTTAATATCTATTAGGTATGAGTAACAGTCTCGGAGGTACTCAGATAGTTCGTACCCATGATACTTCGAGATGGCTAATTAGAATGAACGTAACTGCACTAGTAACTGAAGCGTTGGTTTAGTAACCTAAAAAAATAAAAAACCTAAATCCAACAAGTTTACTCTTCTAAGTGAACGGGTATGGAATTATGGTTACCAATCCATAGTTCCATACCCGTTAACTTACAAGAGAACAGTTGTACCTCCCAGAGGTATCTGCTTGATAAACATTATTGTAACGGTTAGTAAAGATTTCATAAAATTTCATTTCAACAAAATTACAACCATGTTCGCATAATTTTGTGTAAAATAAAATCAGCTATGCTAGCGTTGATTTCAACTTGCAACCCTTGATTAAAACCCGCGTTCAACCAATCAATTAACTCGCGCTGGAACAAGTGATGTAATAAAGTTAATACAGAACAAAATTAAAAAATATCCGAGCCGTAAACACTTCTGAAATAATTAAAATTCTTTTTATGAAAATATTACTAATTTACTCATATCTAGCTACCGTCCTGTGGTCTATATGTATCCGTAAAATTGTAAACAATCTTAGATTATACAATGTCTTAGCGAGATTATAAACCGTCGAAAGATTGTAAAACGTAACAAAATATAATTTAATTTTCCATAAATATTATAGCATTTATTTTTCCATAAATTACGATCTAAATTGCTTATATTGAGTTAGGTTAGGTGTAAATTATTAAATAAATTCTAACCTAACCTTACTTTTGTATGGAGTTCACAATATATCGACACTTTCCAATCTCACGGGAGAGATTGTAATCTAACGGTTTTTACAATTTTACGGTGATATATATAATCGACCATGAAACTATTTTAGTGATGGCAATCATTTTCTGTTTTGTGATTTTGTTTTGACAGTTTGATCACTGATAGTATATTGACTATATGCGCATGCTGCCCTTTCGTGAACTAACCTTAAGAGATTTTATATGTATAAGGAAGCTTCGTAAGCAGGTCAAATAAATGCTGCGTCCGCGCGCGCTCGATGACTATGTACTGTACATCGTACAGTATCTATTAGTATATATGTAGGTATCGATGTAGTGGACGTTGTGTAAGTAAGTTTTAGTTTAGGTAATTTAACGTATTTATGCAAATTATATAAAAAATAACAGTATTTGTGAATAGAGGATCAATATAAACTTAAACTTTAACTACGAGTATGCCAATTTTCATACTAATCCGTTCGCTGAATTTGTGTGAAATTTTATTTTAAGCTTACGCTTCAGGTATTTGTTTACTTACATAATATTTACAAAACACCAAAGCTTTGGTTTTATTTACCCGCTTAACAGCGTTAAATACCATAACGTCACTCAAACGTCCATACAAAAATATAAAGTGGTTTCATAAAGAGCATTTTTACGTAATTAAATTTAATACGGTCATTCTTTCGCAACATTAACATTCGTTTTTGATGTTCTTTTTAATTTAAAGGCATTTACGTAGTCAAAACTTGTTTTCATGTATAATTTTCCACTATTAATATTTTTCTTTCTTTCCTTTCCAGTTATAAGAACAACAATAACATTAAATCTGTATAACAACAACCATGTACAATTGCTTTTAATCCAGAAGTTAAGAATAATCGAGAACTTTCTTCCGTTGAATTGAAGGCTGAACATATAATCTATAGCAAACGGGATTCAATGCTAGACACTTCAACTTTAGCAAGTGACCCTCTATGTAATGCATATATACGACCGTATTAGAATGTACCTAATACTGATGTAGACGCAATTTCTTATATAGATAACGCCATTCTTCTTCATATTGTTTTTAAAACATGTTTAATTGATTTTCTTGTTTAAGTGATTACATTTCCACAAATCCGATTACGAATATGCTTTTATATTTAATTTTCGACACTGCATAGTACTGCCTCAAAAATTTCTCAAAAATTTTGATCATAACTAAACATTGCTTAAAATATTAAAGTTAATGAACATTTACTCTATGATTCGTAAAACAAAAAATATTTATAAATGCTTAATATACCTAATGCGTTTAAGTTATAATCTTACATTGAAGCAACTTATATTGTTTTTACGTGTTGATCAGTACCTGTTTTTATGGGATAGGGCGGCAAACGAGCTGACAGATCACCTGATGGAAAGTGAATGCTGTCGCCCATGGACATTT
>DVXP01003584.1:0-11166 GCA_018235645.1 Junonia grisea
GTGCAGGAAAAGTGGATTAAACTGCACTGCAGCTTGCTTAGAATGCAATGGTGACAGCTGCACTAATCCTTCACCTACAATCTATATCAACGAGATCGACGACGACGACAATAATGTACAATGATGTAACAATGTGTAATGTTAATGATATTTTTTTTTGTAACTTATTTTTTACGATAATCTAATAAATTAATATTGAAGTTACTCTGCACATATAATTTATTACAAATATAATTAAATTTTTCACTATAAACACTTTTTACCCCTTCCACCTCTCATTTTTCAGTAAATTGTTGTTAAAAATTGTTGTAAATCTAGATCGGTCATTTTTTTGTTTTTAACTTTTTTATTTGAGGTTTTAACAATGCAGTCTCATACTTGATATACAGATTCATTGACTGGCCCTGGGTTCCGAGGTTTGACCATTTTTATGTCTTACGGCACTCTACTAAAATAAGATTATATTATGTTTCATGTGTAAATAGATTTACTCTAAAATACAGTATAGCACAAAATTTATATTTATACCTAAAATCTTAAATTTATTTAAAGGGTTAGGTTAGGAAGTGAATCTTCCAAGCATTTTTCCCGGACTTACCCAGGGTCTGCTTTATTCTAAGCCTAGGTATTGACCTCCGCAACCCAGAGGGCAAGCCAGTAACCGTTTAGACTAGAATATATTTATTTATTATGAGTAACGATCGTTATCAGGTGACTGTGATAATGGTAGTGAATAATTAATTAATTTTTTAGCAATTAGTAATTGTCTATTGTATATGTTACGCTCAAAGATTTTCGCGTCTTGGACATTTCATTGTGTCCACAACGCGCTGTGAACTTTTTCTTCGGTCATTGAGCGATTTCGATCTTTGAGCGTAACATAATATGTATACACAAATACTTAGCTAAGGTAATATATTTAGCTAAGGTAAAAATAAATTACATAATAAAAATAAAATATTGGTAATTTAGAAAAGTTACGATTAATAATGAAATGTCTCTCCTCTTCTTCTTCTTTCCCTTTTCCCACTTTAGGTGGGGTCGGGTCTCCCAATTAATTTGCGCCAGGTAATTCTGCCCTGGATTGTCTCTACGTCTAACTTGGCATGCTTTATTGCTCGGGTCATGTTTTTCCACCAGGTGCCCTCTACCGCGTTTTATTTCGGGTAATTGTCTTTTCGCATAACGTGTCCATATCATCTTATCACATTATACACTCTTATTTTTTCACATATTGGAGCTACTTTAAAACTACCTCTTACATATTCATTTCTAATTTTATTTAGTCTAGTTCCCTCTGACCATCTCAACATTTTCATATCATTGACATGAAGTTTCGGTTCATGATTATGTTTGACAGTCCAGCATTCAGCGCTGTATAATAAAGCAGGTCCTATTGTAGTTTTATACACTTTTTCTTTAGTTTCATTTATGGACATTCGAGGATCACACATGATTCCTGCTAAGCTTCACCATTTTTGCCACCCCACTTTCACTCTAAGTGTTACGTCGGTATCGATGTTAGCGTCTGCTGACATCAATGAGCCCAGGTATTTTAACTGCGTCTCTTTTGGTAGAGGTGTTTCATCAGGGTGATAAATTGTGGCTAGATTATTAGTTGGATGTGTGTCATACAGGCATTCCATGTGTTCTGTTTCGATTTGCTTTCGTCCAATCTGATAGGTCTTTCTGGAATTTTATAGGCGTGTTGGCCACTAAAGCAATATCATCCGCATATAGTAGGCTCCATAGTAACGGAGTTTAAACATCTTTTGTTAAATAGTCATTGACCATGTTAAAAAGTAACGGGCTTAAGGCCGATCCCTGGTGTACTCCTACTTTGACTTCCAAACTGTCGCTCAAATCGGCTGGGCTTTTTACCTGAGTTTTTATCCCTGGGTACATGTATTCGATCAGGTTGATGTAATATTCGGTAGATATTGGGCTCTTAGTGCTTGCCATACAAGTTTCCTGGGCATTCGACCGAACGCCTTCTCCATGTCGATGAATATTACATTATTTTTATTAAGTCTGTATTTTTCCATTAAAGCTCTCACCGTCTGTCTGAATTAATAATGAAATGTCGTTTTATAAATTATTTTAAGTACAATAACAACAATGTTTCATTCAAAAATAGTATAGGTATAATATAACAGATAACACATAATATTGTAGTCTAATTATTTTATTTGTTGATGAGTTACTTAATTTGTACGTACATATATACACATGTGTCTATTCTATACATACCTATGTATATGCTACAAGTGCTAATTAATGATGTTTAAAGACCCATAAATGTCTTGCAATAATTATCATGTGTTTAGAAAATTTATATGACAAAAACATTTTGTAACAGTAATAATTACCACGATACAAAGACAAAGTCCTAAATCGGATACATAATTCTTACTAATAATTTAATAAATAATATTATAGAGTTGGAAATTTGTACTAGTATTTTAGATGTTTGCTTCTTCATAGCAAAATGGCTGGACCGATTAAGCTGTAAGGGTATCATACAATTACCTACAAACGCCGACGAAGTTGCGATGAGCAGTTATTAATTTTAGCTAAACAATCTTAACCGCTGCTTGTGTTTTATATATGTGCCATATGGATGTGCTAAGCATTAGATTCACAAGTTTATTGCCGATTTATACACCAAGAACTGGTTTTACTGTCATTATTTTTACGATTACCATAAACCTGTTTGTATAATGTTGACCAACTCGTGATGTGTGATAGATTTGCTTTTTATATTATTGTGATTACATTTACGGCTATTGTCAAAATAAAAACAAAAAAGGCGATGTGTTCCTCCCCTCTTAGTCAATGTATTAACGTATTTATACGATATCAGTTTTTATAAATTATAATAATTTTAAATGTGACATTTAGAATAATTTATTCCTGATATGGGAAAATAGATGGCTCCTCCACATAACTGAGAGAGGAGGTGCGTTCTATTTCAGTCATTTTGTGAGTACAGGGTCAGAGAGAATATCCGCTTTTCATATCCTTTCCTCTCATGTCCAGTGGCGGATTTAACACAAGTGGCGCCATCGTAACCCTCCGTTCCCCATCTTAAATATCGCATATTAAATATAAATTCCTCATATTAAATATAAAAAAAGATCATCCGCCTCATTTGCAAGTTTACCGCCCCTGAAAAGCGAATTTTGGCGACCTAGGCCCGGGCCTCACGGGCCTATGAGTAAATCCGCCACTGCTCATATCTCTTGTTAAGCCATTGAGGCTTAAGTTAATGTATACAACATTTCAAAATAATACGCTTAAAAAAAAGTATACTTGAATAATGTACCTACGATTTAAATGGGCCTTAAGTTAAAAAAAAAAGTTTATTCCACTTTTACAAAGTAATATTACTTCCTTTATCTTAGTACTCCATTATATCTCTGAACTCTTCGAGTATTACCTTTTTCTCTAATTTGCTACTTTCCAAGATGGTTTAGAATTTATATTCACAATTCAATCGGACAACATCTATCGGGTCTACGGATCCAAAACCAGGCAAAGAACTTAGAATTTAGAAATAGTTTAATAAGCCATAAAAAGTATAGTACCATAGGTAAGTGCTTTGATTCTAATAATTCTTATTATTATTATTTATCTTTCTATATTATATTTTAATTAATTAAATTTTCAAGAGCACAACCAACTCATAATTAAGTTATAGGTACTTGTGCACAACCGAGAAGTCAGTATAATTTATTTTTTATTTTAATTGAATTTGTTCAAGCCATAGTAGGATTTTTTCCCGAAATTAATATATATTTTTTGTTAACATAGCTCTACAAGTAGGTATGATAAAAAATGTTATGCTCACGTGTGTTGGTGAAGACTGATTTAAAGTTATCTGTTAATTGTAAGTGTACATGTAAGTTATTGTTTATACGTAAAATTAAACACGGTCCTCTAAAATTTTAACAAAATCTTAAGAGGAGCCTGTCTGGGAAGATGGGTTGATCAATGGACAATCTGTAAGAGCTATTGGACATTGAACTGCATTAAAATAATGAAATACAATATTAAATATTTCTTGATAAAGCAAAATGATTTGAGGTTTTGTAAAACAGTCTCTATAAAAATGTAACAACAAAATGATTGATAATTGTGGTTTAATTCCTTACCGCATAGGAAGCCATAAGTGGTTTTGTATTTTTCTTAATTTTTTTTATAACTTTTTTTTGCTTTACCAAAGCAAGCATTTCATTATGAAACAAAAAGTAATTTTTTATTTTAAGAAAACTCAGTGGTTTAAAAAATATTTAAGTTTATTTAAACTGTGGCAAACTGGTGCCTTGTCATTAAATTAGTGTAACTTTTACTGATGAAAAGCTGTGGTTTTCTTTGATTTACATCTTAGATAAAAATCATTATATATGGTATGAAGCATCTTCTATAATAGTCGTAAGGTCTTTTTATATTTACTACTATTTTCATCTGAATTCGGACGCGTTTTTTTTGTAAACACCAAATATGGTTCACGACTATTTACTGTTTGTCATGTACGACTTTATATTTACTAAAACCTTCTTTTCAGCCTTACAGAAAAATACCCTATTAGCCTTTTTTCAAGGTGAAAAAGTACTACCTAAACTACCCCAAATTGTAAAAAAAAAACAAAAATATTGCACAAATTGGAGATAAACACAAAGAAATGAATTTTTGACTTACTAACTTATTAATCAAATCTAAAGTCTATACAACATAGTGTATATATATACATTTTGGTACGTCTATGTTATCATATAAATGAAGAATCTGGAAAAATTTAGAGGGATTGTCACATTTACGTGTATACAGTGACCAGCAACGAGAATGTATTGGTCCAATTGCACTGGTCAAAACCTTCTCGCCATGCATACGAAGCCATATATGGACCTGGTAGATATTTTTTTAAAATAATGAATTATATTACTCGTAAACAATTTTGCCGAAAATAAATTTTTAGTTTATCTCTTTCATTCAACAAAGGTTTATTACACAATTAACGATCGCTATCGTTTACTGTCCAGTTGTTGACCCTCAAAATACTAGGTGTAGAATGTAGACAAAAACATGAAAAATTCATTGTTTGATGAGGGGTTTAATTCGCGCACATCGGTTAAGATCTATGTGTTCTTAGCACTATTTTATTTTGCTACTAGAATGGATAGGTACTTAATTACATTAAATTACGCTACTTATTTCAAAGAGACTGTTTGTGTTACCTTGAATATAGGTCATTGTTGTTTGAATCTAATAATAGTTTTTTTTTTTATATTAAAACCAAAACAACACGTGATTTTCTTTCAATTAATATTTAATTTTTATTTTTGCAAATAAGTACTTAAATTATTTTGGGTCACCTCCGCACCCTCGGCTTGCCGGTCGCCTGCAGCTACTAGCCTCGGCCACTATGACTCGAACGGTACCAGCGCTTGGTCCGGAGACGTTTCAGGTGCACCTACTCCGTGTACTTATTATGAAATCAATTTAAGTCACGACACGATTTTGCTATATGGTATTCCTGTGTTCGCCGCGCGTTTTTATTAGAGTCATACACGAGTTATAACACGAATTTCGCGATGTGGATATTTTACTATGACCACAACGCGTTGTGTCCTATTTAAGCTCACTGAGTGTTTTCGATATTTGAGCGAACGCATACCTACATGATTATTATATTATTACACATACATTTTGAAAACAGCTTAAGATAATTTTATGAAATTTTATATTTCGATTACATTCTGTACCTACAAAAAATATTTAATTTAGATAGGATGTTCTCAATATATTTATTTAATTATAGCAAACAAATCTCCTTAATAGAACAAAAAGTATGGAATTACCACATGCACAAAAGAAATACTTAATTTAATTTATTTTTTACAATGCTGGTTTTTCGTATAAATACCTAAAAGTAGTCGACTAATAACGGTATGTTTTTTAATGGAAGAAAAAAGTAATATAATTCGTGTATAAAGTTTAGACGACCGCTCTGGTGTAGTGGTGTTGAATGCGCTATTTATGCCAGCTGTCGCGGGAATCGAACCCGCGACAGCTGGCATAAATAGCGCATTCAAAAAGCGGATAAATAGCGGAGCGGATGTTTGTATTTATGCAAGCATTTGTTCCTAGGTCTGGTCCCTGTGGGTCTCCACCGTGCCTCGGAGAGTACGTAAAGCTGTCGGTCCCGGTTGTTAACATAATCACCTGATAACGCTCGTTACTCGTAGGTAAAATATTCTAGTCTAAATGGTTACTGTGGTTACTTGTCTCCACATGTGTTAAATCCACCACTGGGTGGCAGTGGCGGCGCGGCGCCCCTATTGTCTTGGCGCCTGTGTGCGCCGCACACCACGTACACAGGAGCGGCTCGGCCCTGCTCTGGGCTGCGGAGGCTAGACGGCAATCGCTCTGCATAAAAATCAGTAGCCTGTCATAACCTAGGCTAGAATAAAGCAGACCCTGGTTAAGTCCGGGAAAATGCTAGTAAGAAGAAGGAGAATTCGTGTATAAAGTTTAAGCTAACTCTTGTATTATTTTTAACTCTAGTATTTTTTGTGGTGGGCAGGCAAACTTTAATTCAGTTTTTAATTAATGACTTTTACTTGTGTCAAAGGAGATTGATTGTCGACAATTAAATTTTGTTAAGTACTATATACTTTCCTTTAATTATTCCTTTTCTAATAGTACATTTTCTTTTTTCGGATCTTAACCAAAAACAGTACCTACTTAAGAAGCCTATACCTCTATAAAGCCCGATACAAAAGTAATGACCGATTAGAAAATAACCTAGTTCGTTTTAATAGTTTTAATGCTGACTTTGACCATGCTTATCTTCAAACAATATTTGACTTGGATCAAGAAGGCCCTCCATCTTAGATCGACTATTAATTAACTCTTCATACCTAAATTGTGGGTAGTGGTAGGACAACAAAAAGTGTTCGTTTAAGAGTTTAATAGGTTTTTACATTATGATACGGAACCTTACAAAGTCCACGGGTAGAGCAATAGGCAATAAATAAATAGTAGTTATTAATAGTAGTGAATTTAAATGTTATGTTAAATGAAAATGCATTTTAGTCTAGCCATTATTCTGAATACGGAATACGTCATAACAATTGACCTTAAAATTCATTATATTACACTAACCTTTCATTGTTTTTAAAACTTATGTAATTATATTTACAACGATTTCTTTGTTACGATAACAGGTATAGTAGTAACATGTTTTAATATTTAATAATTAAATACGATGTTATTATATTAAATAAAATTTTTTACAAGCTTTTACGTATTCAGTCTTCAAGTTTGTCTGTCATTAAATCTTGCAACTTTTAAATTTGATTCACTCAATAATTATTTTTTAATGACTGAGCTAATATTTTGCATATGCGTGTAAATCGGATGACAATTCCAACTATCATAATAGAGCTGATGATGTAGGGTAGTTAAGCGTCCCAAACTAATTACTTTTGGACTTGTTCCGTCTTGACGGATGATGGAGCAGGAAGGCTGTATTTTGATTCGTCTTAATTATGGTGGATAGTGAGAAGTGGTTAATTGGTGGACTTTATAACTTTTATCACACATTTAATACAACGATAACGAATAGAACGAATCCATCAATAATCTGTTTTATTTATTGATAGACAAACGAACTATTTAATTGTCCAATTGATTCAAATTGATTCCAAGTCCAATTGACAAAAAATATTTGTAGAAAGAAAAAGAAAAAGATTGTTTGAAGAAAAAATAATAATTATTGATTAGAATTATTATTAATAAAGAATTATTGAAGAAAGAATATTGTATAGATATGGGCAGGCAGACATAAAAACAGACGTATTAAATACAACAAAGTGTTTCCTATTTTGATGAGATCAGGTTATTTGTATCTAGTTTATTTCTTAAATGTTATCGCCAATTTTATTTTCATTTCTATTTTCTATTTTTATTTAAAGTTTTATTCAGGAGATAACTTTCAAAAAGAACTTCCAATAATCATAAAACATTATGGAAAACGAATGACGTAGATTGATCTCTTCTACTGAACCGTCCTAAACCTAATTACCTACCTACGAGCGTGTTGGTCTGTAAGATCTATGAAACAGTTATTTGCATAATTTGTGAATTATTCTACTTTTATGTTTTGTTAACGTTTCGTATTTTTTAATTTTAAATTTTAAAAATGTTACCATTTTTGTACTACCTATCTAAGTAGGTAGACATATAGTATAGATCATATAAGATAAACCTACAATTTTTAATATTTCTATTTCTAATATATATATTTTTTTATGAAAAGAAAAGGTGTCCAACGAGCAGGCAATTCCACCTGATGGCAAGTAGTCATTGTCGCCTATGGACATCTGCAACATAAGGCATGCTGCGGTTGCGTTGCCGGCCTTCTGGGAATAAGTGCCTATACACTCGACGCCTGAAAGCCCCCAGATTATAGCGCTCTGGGAAAACCTCAGGTGGAAGATCATTCCATAATTTCACGTACGCTGAAAGAAGGTACGAGAAGCACGTACATTGGATGCAAACCATGCGTCCAGATGGATTCCAATCCGCAGGATTGGATGATATCCAATCCTGCGGCGAAGGGTGCGATGGTAAAACGTGACGGAAAAACGAATTTATTGATGAATTTATATCATAAAATGGTTAGGGTGTACAAAAAATTATTAACAACGGTCTTATATCAATATTTGTAATCATTTGTAGCGTCTCCTATTACCAATGAGCAGTGGTATTATCAATCTGATTATGATATGAATGATTGAATACCATGCATATAGGTAATAAGTAACCACAACTTTTTCAAATGGATATTATTTTACACAATTGAATAGTTATTATAAAATAATTCTTTGTATCATTTAAGATATTATTTTATGTTTGTAAATTATCTTGATGTGTACTCCTCTCAAGTACTAGTGTCGTCACCAAACAAGCACTTAGCCAATGCAAATAGTAGGTACTCGGTTTATTTACAAATTATTTCTACGTCGCAAACCATCTTCCTTGAACCTTGATGTGTTCAACATCTACGTCATGATTAATAATATTTTATAATTACGTCGATACTTACATTATTTTTATGACAAATTTGTGTGAAAGTAAACAAGTAAGTCGGTACATACGTAAATATGTACATACATAATATTCCTATTCTAGTTAAAGATTGGTCACCTCCGTTACTTTTAATTATATATGCTTAAAAAGTAAATAGTACATAAATATACAGTAAGAACCATTACTTATTTATTTCCACATTATTCCTAGTAAGAACATAAATATTTATATAGGAAAAAATCAGTGACATAACCTAAGTAATGAAAAGCGGAGGATGTTTTATTTTTCGCCTTCAGTAATCAGCTCGCAAGAACAGGAAATGAAAAGCAGGTGATATTTTTTTCCCGTCTGTAAATTGTGGACAAATACTTTGACTTAAAATACAACAAACCCACCATTGTTGTATTATTCCATCCGATGAATAATGAATTTGACACGTTATTTTGAAAATAATTCATCTTATTACCTACTATAAACACCTGTAAATGCTTAGAGATTTAAGAAAAAATGTTACATATTTTTCTATGCACAAAAATAAAGTAAATGTTAGGTATGTAAAATCACATGGAATTGTCTAATAAGTATTTATTAATGAACTAAGATTAACCTTGAATCTTTGACAGTCTTGTTAGCGACGTGCATTTGATTAATTATGATCCTAATCATTTCTACGCAACTTAAATATTATTTTGATTTATCTGTTTAAAAATAAATATTGATGAAGATACGCGACACATAGGCTCTTTTAATTAGTTTAATTACACGATTAATTAATGATGACATTTTAATTTAGGAAAAAATGTAAGCATACTCGTAATATTAAACGACGTAATTTTAAAAACTGTAAGAAATTACAAGGCTGTGTTCAGGTTACAAGTTGACCTGTGTTCAGGTTGGTGTTGAGGGCAGTGGCGGATTTACCTATAGGCCTGGGCCTAGAGTGGCAAAAATAGTTTTTCTAGATTCTAGGGCGGCTGAGTTGGAAATGTAGCGGACAACCTTTTTTAGTTCATTTGGTATGTTAGGTAGGAGACGAAGTGTGTTGAAATTTTTTTGGCAGGTGTCAACCTTTTGAAATGAGGGTCCGTTGTTTCGTGGGGCGGCCTATGAATTAGAGCCTAGGTTGGACATTGCACGATACTTGCTATACTTAACAGTATAAAGGCATGATTTTTTAAAATGTTATCTGGAAACTGTATGTCACGCATATTAGTGGAAATAACCTTACACCAAGAAATACGAAGAACGAATAGCTACAAGAATTCTAGTCAAGAACATACAAACTTTTAACTGTTCTATTTTCATTTTCATTTCTATTTATTTTATTTCATTTTCTATTTACATCTTCAATTAATATTAAGGTCTTACCCTACAGACGGTGTTCGCCTCATCGACCTTTTTGATAGTTTGCTTATACTTTGGTGTGAATGCTAATAGGTACATGGATATACATATTAAAGATCATATCTATTATTCCCAATTAATTATTCATTAATATCTATTTAACTTACGCACAATTCACGGTAAAAATTCGTTATTCGCGTAAGTAGGTATGTACCTTCATTCGAAGGATTCGGTGTCCTTCATTAAAGCATTGACATACTTTGGGTACCTATTGCTTGCACGTGTCGAGTGCAGATGTACGTCAGTGTTGCCAGATTTTTTTCTTGCCAAATCCAGTTGTTCCGTACAAATAAGCATTTGTTATTTGCAACCCACGGTGCGCAAGTCTAACTCGCACTTGACCAGTTTTTATAGGTTTCTGAAAAGCGGGACATTTAATTTTAACCTAAAAAATCGGGACGTCCCGCGAAAATCAGGACGTCTGGCAACGCTGGTGTACGTTCAACTTTATTTCGTATTATTATTATATCAGAAAACATCTATTAGGTTAGAGTTTAGGCAGAATAATTATTTCATAATAAAGTGCAATTTTTCTTTTATTTTTAGGGTTCCGTAGTCAAAACGGAACCCTTATAGTTTCGCCATGTTCGTCTGTCTGTCTGTCCGCGGCTTTGCTCCGAGGTCTTTAATACTAGAAAGCTGGAATTCGGCATGAGTATACATATG
>DVXP01003585.1:0-11166 GCA_018235645.1 Junonia grisea
TAAAATGTTTTGTCATTGTTTTATATTGAAATCTATTTTTAAACTGTTAAAAGCATTACCATCAGTTTAGTATATAATTGATTCTGTTGTAAAATGGAAAAAATACCTACTTAGTAATAAATTACGTTGTAGTCTGTCATACTTTTTCTTATTTTAAGATATTTTTCTTTCATAATTAAAAAAAACCTTTTATGTTTCTTAGAGGAGATAACCTTAATAGAAACGTAGTTTAACGGATCACAGTTAAACGTAACATAAACATACTGCGATATAAACACGTTTTGTTTCAACTGTCGATGCTCGAATACTAGATTACATGTCACCTATAACAAAAAATATTCAAGCAACTATAGTACTTAATTTCAGATACTTAAGATCTATAATCGGGTACAATAATTTAACACAGAGATATAGCTTCTGGACTGTACGCGGCACCATATGGCATCTTGTTAGTTGGTCATAGGCACCGGACGGACGTGTCGCGGCGCTAAGGCCATGTTCACGTTTGTGGAAAAATTTCGGCGTTTTTTAGTCATAATCCTATACTACTAAATTCATTTTATTTATGCCTTGACAGGCCTTATGTAACTTTAAAATGTTAGAAGAAAAAATTGGATTATTTCAAATTATTTAGATTTTATTTGTTTTACATTTCATACAGGTAACAAGCCTTGCTAAGTATATAGCTCAAAATTTTTTACAAATTTTCCTTTAAATTTTTGGCGATTTAGAGATTATTTTTTTTCTAGATTGTATTTTTATCACATAAGTAAGATGATCCTAAAACATAGGTGAGACTTAAAGGCTTTTGTTTTAAATCATATTGACATAGCTTATTATCAGTCTTATTAAACAGAACAAATTTAATTTAAAAATTAAGAAGATTTAACTTCTTAATTTTTAAAATAATGGTTGAACATACTAAAATCCGTCTTATTAGCAAACAATAACTAATACATATAAAAACATAAGTACTGTCATATTGATCATTTGTGTCTCAAATAAAACCAAAAATAATGTCTGATGATGTTATTGTGGAACTGCTGGAACCTTATTTTTTGCGTTAATTTGTTTGTCATTAAAAGCTACTAGTTAAAAGTACTAGTCTTACAACAAAAAAAAAATTAGCTTTATCCATAGGATTTTCATTTTATCGTTATAATTCACCTGGCAGAAGGTTAAAAGTGGAATTAAGTTTCTTTGAATGTGTAAGTAGCATTATTACTTAATTGCGCGACATTTACGTATAAAACTACCTATGACAATAATCAATAAAACTTTTAAAATCACAATAAAAAAATACTTACTCTCTTGGTATCGTGGGTCCATTTTACCCCAAGCCAATTAGTTTTCCACTTCGAGTAAAAATTACGAGTTGAACGTTTGGCACCTTAAGCAGTATGTGATGAATAGGGATTACATGGATTGGCGTAGGTGTAAGTCTAAATATTTAAAAAATATAACACTAAATGTGTTCGCTGGGGTCCATTTTGACCCCACGATACCAGTTAAGAGTTAAAACTAAAAATTGACTAATATTTTATTTACACTTAGGGAATTATAATTATTGAGAATGAAACATGACATGCAAAAACGCCATAATTTGGCCTACCTGATGAATTAAATAGTAAATTTTTCTTAATGCTTTACTGTCTCAAGATACTCTAAAGTTCACTTTTCCTAGTAGTTATATATGAATTTATAAAGATAAAACTTATCTGTAATTTTAGTGTTTTATTACAATTTATGTACTTATCTGAAAAAAAAACCTCCAAAAATTGCCTAAACCTTCTACTATGCTGTAAAATTATAAACTTACCCTCTTACCAGGATATTGTTATAAACCAATATCCAAAGCCTCAAAATTCTGGCTTGGCGAAGTAACTCTTCCAAAATGGTCATCCTCGTGAACGTGCGTTAAGCTCGTCATCCGGATGACATAATAATATACTCAAGGTAACTGTTAACTGACAATTGTCTCGTGCTTATAATAATTAGAACGTACTTGTATTTACATTACTCGAATATATTTTTAAACTTCGTCCTTGTATGAGGTGGATTTTTTCTTGACACTTTATAAACCGATTTTTGTTTTATAAAATTAAATAATCACTGGAGCTTCTTTAACTCTAGGGAATGAAACTCTGACATCTGAATTTTCTACTTTTTCTATACCATTGTTTCAACTACTTTTTAGATAACGATTCATACTCTGATATGTGTCATGATCCATAAAATTGACATTTTCTCCGTGCAATTGTTCTTCAATAAAACAACTTGATAGGATTTGTGAAGTCTCGAAATTCATTAAGTCTCGGGATATACCTATTGCATTCGAGAATTTCCAGATACAATAATTTACTTACCTATTAATTATCTAAAGATAGCTTAAAACCTGAAAAACTGAATTATTAATATTAAAAAATAAATAAAATAGAAGAAAAACATCTGTTTCAAACATTTTATAGGTAATTATGTATATATCCACATACATATAGAGTACAGAAATTTTATAAAGCAAAAGAAAAAACCAGAAAGCTAACCACCATCCAACTTCACCCCTTATTCCTTTTTAATCTGGCAGGGCATTTGGTGTTGATTGGATCGCTTAACATCCAGTCTTCATCTGCCTGGTATAAACAGTCGATCCGAAAGTTTTGGAACATTTAAATTTGAAATTTGTTAATACTAACAGACGAGTAAAATCTCGGTCTTTCCATAATCATGGTTACCAAAACCGTCTAGAAGCGAAATGTCAAAACTATTTTTTTCTTATTTTTATTAAATTCGCGTTATACCTAATATTCTCATTTTCTTCTGTCAAACTAACTTCACATCAAATTTAATACTGACAGGTTTTAGGGTTCCGTTGTAAAAAACCTCCTTTCCCTCGATGATATGGTTTCGCTATGTCCGTCTATCTGTCTGTCAAAAGTCCTTAATACTAGAAAACTGTAATGCGGTATAAGTGTATATGTATAATCTATGAAGCACGACGACAAAGTAATAAAACCTTAATTTTTTTGAGTGTCTCCACTATATGTAGTGAGGCCATTTTTTTATCTATTCCATGTGTGGAGTATCGTTAGATACGTAGTTTAATAATATCATAGGTACGCAAAAACCATTTCTCCGAATGAGGATCTGTTTCCGAAATATTAAGCTTTAGACTGTTAACTTTTCTTAGAGTCAGGTACCCTCTACCCACTAAACGGCTGCTCCTAAAATGTGAAAAAAACCAGGACCGTAGCATATATATACTGAATTTAAAAGGAAAATTATCACGGCTGAGATGGCTTTTACAGTGAAATAGTTATAGTCGATCAAACTAAAAAGAAATAATTGTATCAAATTTCATAAAAAAATATTAAGAGAAACATGTTAGTTGTTAAGAAATAAGTTAATTTTAAAGATAAAATTAATAGATATCCTCATATTATAATAGAAACTACGGAACCCTATTCCGCACTTGGCCAATTATTCATATTAGATATTAATAAAAAGTAGCGAGTAAAATGACTAAAAACAGGTTTGAATAAAGTTATGCTCATATTGAACCTACACAAATTAAAAAATATATATACTTTTAAGTACCGATTCTAGTTAGCGCAGACCGCTGATCGACTAGAAAAATCTTTTAGTATAACATAACAGAGTTTTATAAAAAAACTTTTAATAATAAGTTTGATTAGAAAAAAACAATAATTCTAATTTTCAACAAACCTAACTTAAAACATACTACTCAGCCAAACAAGATGGAAATCAAATTAATATTTAAAAT
The DNA here is from genome assembly GCA_018235645.1 of Junonia grisea. Lineage (NCBI taxonomy): Eukaryota > Metazoa > Arthropoda > Insecta > Lepidoptera > Nymphalidae > Junonia > Junonia grisea. Next base: position 3,782 of record DVXP01003585.1, read on the forward strand.
AATCAAATCGTAACCTCCCCGTGGTAAAGGGTAGCTCAACCAAGGCGTAGGGTGTAGTCGGTAGGGCGGTACAGTCTGTCGCGGGTCGCGCTCGGCGCAGCTGCACGCCGCCTTACTATCGGGTAAGCCATTCCTTGTTCAATTTACATTTCTGGCCTACTGTTCTATTTTTAAATTCATTTTTGGACGCTATTTTTTATTATGTTCGTATATTTTTAGCACAGATAATTTAATAGAAATTAATCAATATGTATTTTATAATTCGATTTTTAAATTTCAAAATAGGTATATATCATTTTAGTTGCGTTATTTTACAATTTTCGTCGATGAATAATGACATTATAAAATGTATGTATTCTTTACTTAATTGTACGGTACTTTGGAATTATAATATAATGTAATGAATATTTCAGTTTATTTTTTTTTAACGATTAAATCGCCATGCCTATAAATAGTCTCATAGTTTATCTTGTCAAACTATATATGGTAGCCATGACTAGGCGCCAGCTTGAATTTAAACCTAGTTTTATTTGCACTTGATAAATGTGTGGACTAAGATTTATTTAATTCTAAAACGACGTTATAATGACGAGGCACGTGTTTTATAAGAATTTCAATTAAAAATTGTACTAAATTCAATTAATTAGTACGGAATTTAGGTCCAATATGCTGACCCAGAGAGGTTTTTTATGATGCTTAATAAAAAAACACGTTTACACTAGTATTAGGAAATACAGTAATAATTTGTCTATTCAATTATTTAATTGTCTTTTATACATATCGGTATAATACTTTTTATTTGAATTTGAAATTTGTAGGTACTGGTGATGCGACTCGAGTAGGATATTTCGACTCGAGTCCACTTTTTCTCGAATTTAATTTTTTTCTACTCGACTGACGAGTCAGACGTAAAATATGACTCGAGTCGCATCACATCGCAAAATATAATACTTACCTATTATATAATACTTATAAAAGCGTACACTTTAGTATAGTAATATCACGCTTACTTTCAAAATTTTACATACCTACTAGAAAAAAGTAAAATTTTTGACCACCTCGCGAGCCTCGTGTGCTTTTCTAAGGATTTGCGCATGATTTATAAAGTAAATTAATTTATAATATCCTATAAATTATTTCTATTTAAATAAATTAGGATTAATAAAATATTTCTCTTTTGTGATTGTCATTCATTGTTATAGATTAATTAAGTGATTACCTACATATTGCCATACATTATTTTTGTACGTTCTATGCATATAAGGGATATACATGAAGGAAACTTGTCAAAAACATACTCTATGCCCTATTCTCAAAGATAACAACAACAAAAAAATCTTTTTTTATTTGAACTTTTAATTATCCGTATACATAATTTATGAGGCTTCGAGTTTTTGTGTGAGATCCATACATAGATTAGTTACACCTTCCGGAAACCTGATAGTAAAATTGACCTACAGAGTACCGATAACGATCGCCTCTTAAAACATTACGTCCGCATGTGACTCGCATGTAGGTATGTAATACACGGAAAATTATTTATTACTCATAAAATGGGCTTCTTTTTCCAAGAAAAAAAGTATATTCTTGAATTTTTTTTTATTTATCAAAAATAAGTATATATAAAAATTATTTCGATATACCTATGTGAGAAATAAGTAAGTTATTAGGAGCCGAATTTTGAAATTTTATTTAGGATATGCTGATATACCACAAAAACAAACTTATAAAATAATTGCTATAAACTTTTTTTTGTATATTTAACCGACATACTCAGACGAAGGGCCATGTAGGTATTATAATATGATCACCTGAAGTCTAAAAGGCTTTACTCATTTTAAAAAGTATTTTAGGTGTCATTCTTTTACCACAGAGTGTCAACGGCTATATGACGTCAACAAAAAATTGGAGTGATGTCAGTCAGATTTTTGGTTTCATATACCTATTAATTTTGAATTATTTTCTTGTTCAAGCAATGTATAAAATATTATAAATATATGTAAATGTAAATATATATCGACGGTTGAAAGGCTATTTGGTCTAAGCGCCATTTTTGACATGTATATTTTTATACATATTTGGAATCAGCAAATTGTTCTCTATCCAAATATGTATAAAAATATAGACGTAAAAAAATGGCGCTTAGACAAAATGGCCTTTCAACCGCCGATATGTACGTATGTGGATATGGATGCTCATCTGTGCCCTCATAACTTTTAAACTATTTATCATAATTAGTCAAACGAGGAGTCGTTTGAAACTTTTTGATCGTCCGCTGGTTAGAGGGTTGACGTCTAATCAAAATGCATACTTAGGTCGATTTCTATCTAGATAACAAAAAATCTTGAAAAAAAATCCTTAAATAATTCCGCGTTTGATATCAAATAAAAAAATTAAACTGACACATTTCAAATTAATAAATTAATGTATTACTAATGAGTAATGAGCTAAATAATTAAGTAATGAGCTTTTATTACGGCTATTAGGTAGAAAAATTTCTTGTCTCATATTTTTACATAGTGGGGTTTTAGTTTTTGAACTTAATTTTGTAGCTTACATAAAAAGCAACATCCCTTTTTTATTCAAATTAAACAGGTATTTCTTAATATTAGTTTAAGTTCTTATTATTAGTAAGTTTTTAGATTATACAAACAATTGCTAGCAGCTTCGCTCAAGTATATTTTGCATACGTTACAAACATATTTGGTTATTTACCCCGTTTTACTTCTTTAGGGGAGGAATGCTACCAATAGGGTGGGTCTGTAGGCATACTACAGAAGCCACATTGTTGTCAAACATCATGTCTGTAAGAGTTACAGAAGGTACCTACCAAAGGTATCATGATGATATGATATAATGGAAAATCTCTCTTATATACATACTTACTCGTATATTGATTATGGATTACCTTGTTATTAAAAATCATAGCATGCCTATGAAAAGACCTTTCGACTTAGAATATGTTATAAAAGGCCTCTAGAGGTCGTATTGTGTTACTCCTCCATTATGTCATAACGTATATTATTATGAACCACTTGGGACCCAACGACTTAGAAGTAATTTATATTTTTCCGATATATTATGCTAACAAATTTGAAAGTTATGCGTAAAGTTAGGGCCTATATAGATTATAGTCTAAGCTTCATTTAGTCGTGTAGCCTTCTTGAATATAAAAAGTATCGGTATTTACGTACAGCTAGATTTTTTTCTCTGTATTAAGTTATTAAGGTTAGGTACAACTTATGTACCAAACAACGAGACCGAATATATGCATATTACGTGTATAAAATTATTTTTAAATACAATCAAATAGGTATGTCATTTCAATGAATGTATTAAAAATTTTCCTCTCAATACATTTACGTACGAAACAAGGTCAACAACGAACATCAATTTTATTATATCGTAAAGAAATATATAGCATTCGCCGACCGTTACGAACCTATGCCTACCAAATGTGGAAGACATTCAAATCGCGTAGAATTGTATTATTTTTATTGTATTATTTACGTAAGGGGAACGTCGGAGTCTGCGCGGCGGGAGCTCCACTCATCGATACTGTAGCCCGTTTTGCGCATGTGCGGAACCCTCTGATAATATTCTGATTTCTCATTTCACGAATACTAATGCGAGGTATGAAAAAGACCGACCTTACAGTCCCCTCGCGATTAGTACGTATTAACTCATTAGACCTTGTCATCATAATTTTATTCATTGCACGCCCTTTTATGTCTTAACTTTTCAACGGTCTCAACTTTCCATTTATTTGAAAATGTCCATCACGTTCCATCGGAACTAGAATCTCAATATCAACATTCCAACATATAATTTAATTTACACTACACGATTCTCATAACTTTGCACCCTATACGAATAGTTCGTTTCGTTCATATGTGTTGGCCTTCGATATGTTTATTCATACATACTTTAATATCCCATTATTAAAAAGTAAAAACATTATTCTTATTTTCTGTACAAACCAAAAAATGAAGCTTTTGTGTTTTACTTACCCGAAAACTTTTTTTCGGTTTGGGCATAAAAAATCTACTAATTTTTAAGGTATTATAAAAAAAAACTTTAGAAAGATTTAATAGTTTTAACACTTTCGACGAAAATTTAATCAAAATTCCTTCAAACAGTAGACGACTCGCGTGACGAAGTAGTATCAAAATTAATGTATTTTATTACTCAGCAAGTTATTTTCGTTGTCATTAAACTTCTGAAAATCACGAATAAACTTGTTAATAATGATACTCTGAGCTTGCGTGTCTTGGAACTTTTGCTTTGGGAAGTTTTTGACGATGTTAATTTAAGAGCTCTATCTTTTATATTCGTACCTTTTTAAAATATAAATGAATATTACAGGCAGTTTTCCTATATTTTTTCATATCAATACCTATATTAGGTTATTGGTTGGGTTGTCTGGAAGAAATGGCTACTTAGCCATAAGGCCGCCCGTTGTACTCTACAATAATATCTAAAATCTTGTAACATATTTTAATCTGTATCATGTGGTGTACAATAAAGTATAAATAAATAAATAAATAAATAAATGTAAATATAATATAATACCTCAGAATATACCTACTAGTTATTTTACCCTCAAAGCTTTGTATGGAAACAATTCGGTATGCAAAGGGTGAGGGTGTGGATTTTATTAGACCCTAGATAATAGGCATTAGGAATCACAACATAAATATATAAAAGTATAATTATTATTTTTAGGCAAGTAGGTACATAAGTTTTGCCTACATTAAAACATCTTTTGATTACGGAAAAGTAATACGACCTCCGTGGCGCAGCGGTCAACACGCCTGCCTGCGACGTGGAGGCCCCGGGGTCGATCCCCGGCCAGGTCATGATGGAAAACGATCTTTTCCTGATTGGCCTGGGTCTTGGATGTGTATCTTTTTAGGGGATCTATATAAGTATCTTTTTAGGGGGCCTTATTGCCTTTTTGGGGGAGTGGATGGGGAAGGGCTTGGGAATTGGGCCTCTAGTAACCTCACTCACGCGGCGAAAAACGACGCAAGGCATAACATAACATAACAAGTGTAATATCTTCTAAGGCTACCTAATGAGTTTAGGAATCATGTAAAAATTGCGCGTATTCGCGATTATTATTTTATATACATATACCTACTAGATGCCAGCGGTTTCACTCGCGTTTGAAAGTAAGAGCTGTATTTAAAAATTAAAAGCAAGTTAGATAAGTACATCTTACAGTACAGTTTCAAAGATTACTTCCACATACAAATCAATTGACCTTGAACCTGGGCGACCAAGCGAAATAATAATATAGAAACATGGTAAACAGAGACTAGCAATCTCATTCAACTTTACACGTATTATAAAGGTAGTTTTTAAATTCAAATATTTCTTCAATCATAGACGGATAATAACATTTTATATATTAAATGATTTTAATGTATTAAAAGCTAAAATATAATTCATTAGGTCTTCGTCTTCGGTATCAGTTGTCACTCTCCAGTTATTTACAGTGTGGGATAAAACCATTGGTCAGAACAAGTAAAAGTGCACAGCTCTGCTTAGAGCTAGCCTCATCTCGGGAGGATAAAATGTAGTCTTGACAGTTCTGTGTCTGGGCAAATCACCTTTGAGCAGTAGTCGATTCCGAGGCAAAGCATCTAGCTGATCATTTCGAAGCTTTTCCCAGAGTCCGGCAATAGCGTGCTTTGTGTTTAGCAGACGACATTAACACTAGTTGGGACTTCGACGCGAAAACTGCATCGTACGCGAGTTCTAAAAGAGATATCAGCTATGTATTCGCCGCTCGTTGCTCGCGTTCTCTTCACACTTCGCGTCGCATCGGCCGCACTGATATAGGGGAAAGGTGTACGAGATGATCCGTTTGGACGAGATGATCCCTCTAAATTGCAAGAAAACTACTTATGATATCTATTTTTCTCTACTGTAATGTATTCCCCCCACTGCTCTATTACTACAGTCAACCGCTATAGCGGCTTGAGTAATCACAAATTTTTAATGTTAAAAAATGAAAAATGCGTGATTTTTGCGTGAGTGTTATCTAAAGTAAGGTTGTCTTTGAATTTATGTCAAATGTGTTTTAGGTGGTCCGATAATAAACCCATTATTTTAGGACCTTTATTAAATGTTATATTTCGATTATGATGTCATATTTTCGACAATGGCACAGTTAATGTTAACGTCAATACGTAATTTTATCGAACAGGAAACAAAAAAAGCTAGTGTTAAGATGAGATGATTCTACACATGGTGTACGAGATGATTCGTATTTTAATAATTTAGGTATTATTCATAGGTATTTTTTACTGGTTTCATAATATGATATCGCAAAACTGCATTTAAACTTAAAAAAAAAACTGCATTTGCTTAAAAAACTTGATCTGCAGTTGTTAATTAAGAGAAATTTTATGGTTTATTACATATAAATATACATATAGATTACAGCTTAGAACATTTTGCTTATATCGTTATTAAATATTATGTAATATTAAACTTTAGTTTCTTTTTTAATTTGAGGGATGTACGAGATGATCCTTTTTTAGGGGTCTAGAATAGTGGCCCATAATAATCTTGGCGGTCACACAAGCAGTGGACTGTAGCTCTATCTACTGCAGAAGCCGAGTACATGTTAATGTCTTTAGCGGCGCAGGAGGCGCTGTGGCTACAACAACACACAGAACTCGGCCAACAGCAGAGCGACCCAATCCTCATATACAGGGTCTTTGGTGGGTCGATGTCAACCTTGAACCGGATGATAGAGTAGCTTATGAGGAACAAAATAAACGTAACTTGCCTTAAATAAAAGTTACACCGTTTTCGAGTTATTCAGGTTATTGTTAAATTTTGAAAAAGACTTTCATTTTTATTTTATTTTAGGATATTTAATAATTTTGACAAAATGGTTATTTTAATCCTAAACCTTTTCAAAGTATTAAAAATAAATTTTCAAAGTTAATGAAGTGATTTTTACTTGCACTAACAAATGAAATATCAAATCTCAATAACAGCAAAGAAAATTATTCATCAAAAATTCTAACTAGATACTGTAAAAACTTACAAGTTTAATCGTCTTTTTAATGATGTATCAAACCTTGTTAGTTAATAATAGTTTTTTTTGGAAATAGAGAAGATAGTAGTGGCTATAGTCGCAATAATTAGAATTATACGCTAGTAAAGGAGATGTTTTTTTTGGGCTTGCTCTTTGTACACTATATAGAAAAAAATAAATAAAATAGCAGGTAATAAGAAAAATCTATTTCGTTACTTATTCTCGCGAAATAACATGCAAATAGAAAAAGTAAATAATCGTAAGAATTTAAAACTAACAACACTACTTGAAATAACAACTGTCAAATCAAAATAAATCGGAAACACGG
>DVXP01003586.1:0-11164 GCA_018235645.1 Junonia grisea
TTAGTGAGTGCCATCTCACATACCCCGACATCCCCCCCAGGAGTCGGGTATGTATGAAGATTTACCCTGCGTCAACAAAAAAAAAAAGGTTTCGTATGACACTAAGCCAAAATTTAACAAGAATGAAGCTACAAGCCACTTTTATATCTTCAATTCTACATATGCTAAAAAATAAGAATTAGAATATCTTTAATGATATTGTCCTTTAATACTTTTAATTGCGGTCCTCGTTTTATTGGCCCACATGGTCTTAAATTGGCCATCGACATGATTCACGTACGAATTGTGCCGGTGACCACGTAGCGATCGTTATAATTGATCGCGATCGTCGCTTATTTGTTTAACAATTGTTTTAGCATGGCTGATATATAACTTGCCATTGTTACTTACCCATGAAATAATAGGCTTGTAGATGCTGGTGGTTATAATTCTTTTGACGTTTTTAGTTGAGAATAAATTATGTGAGTTGGTTGTATAAGATCTCCAAACTATAATATAAATAAATGTCTGATAAGTGTAAGACCGCTTTATTTCACCTCAAACATTTTATCTAAATAAAGTACTAAGAAAAAAAGCGTTCTAATTAAAATGCTGTAGATACGTCGAATTCTTTGGATTTTTTGGCACTGTTGTGACACCATATCTTCCACCTAATATTCCCTTTTTAACACAAGCACTTCTCAGGATCTATATGGTTCTAACAGAATTTTATCGCAAATATTTCGTCAACGCCATTAATTACGTTCAAAACTAGCATTGAAGGTATTTTCCTCAATTAAATCCTTCAATACACGAGGAAGTTGTGTAATCCCTACTGGTAGTAGTTAGAAGCATGTCCTATCTTATATCAAAGGCACGGGCGCTGTTTGCGGTCCGTAACCGCACTACCTACTGTTGGTATCGTTTGTTATGACGCGTCTTTGTTATTGTTATCTAAATAATTAAAAATAGTTGCTAACTTTGTTTGAATATGGTCAGTGTGAGCCGAGGTCTAAATTTAGTTTCGGAACGTTTTTAGCGTTTTTTTTATAATTTGGACTGGGTAGATCACATATTTCATCATCATCCAACCTGCAGTGGAGCAGCGTGGTGGATTACGCTCCATAACCATCTCCCTAATAGGGGAAGAGGCCTATGCCCAACAGTGGGATACGTACAGTTACTTTACTTTGATCATCTTTCGACCACTAATTGCCACTTTTTATAGAAGCTTAATTTTCTACGCATAAATTATTATTTATTTAAATGTCTAATTTGTATGATCAAAAACAATTTTGTTAAACATTTATGAACTGTTAACAAGCTTGGTAAAAACGAAATTGTAAATGGCTCAGGACAGGTATCATTAAAAGTTTCGCAACTGTACGCTAGACGTCGGGCTTAATTAGAAAAGTACTTCGGCCATGATATTCGTGTGGTGTGAATTTAAATCCTACTGTATCATAACTTTTGACGGCGATTGAAATGTGTAACTACCTACAGAAGATCCAATTAAAGCCAACAGTTTAACCAGAATTACATAATAAATAGACAATCTAATCTTCATTGCACTAAATGTGGCAACAGTTTAAGCTTTTTTTGAAATTCTTTACTTTGATTAGACCATCTTTCTGAAATACCACCCTTAATTAAAGTTCGACTTTTACGCATAAAATTATAATAAATAAGGTTTAATAAACGACAAAAGGCCAAAAGAAAGACGAGCCATATTATTTTTGAATCAGTTCAAAATGTAAAACAAAACACAACAAAATTTTGCTGGCGCATACGAATTCACATATCTTAATAAGATTTTTTTCCCGCCATGTTGGAAAAAAATGAAAAATATGAAGAATATTTCTTGAAATATTTTTACATAACGGAGATCCTCGAAATTTTCGCTCACTAGTTCTCGATTCAAATGAGATGGCATTTGCATTTTTTGTATTACAGCGTAGAGAAAAAGTCTGTCTACTTGAATTATTAAACTGCCCAAGCATCATGTTTTATACGATAGTCTGAAGTTTTACGAGATTATACGACTTTGCCTAGTAGTGGTATAATTTTAATACAAAATTACAAAAAAAAAAAATGTTATTTTCGTATTAGGTCTGACCAGAAAAAATGTCTGGAAGTACATACTCTTAAAACTACAGTTATATACATTGGGTACATAATTTGATATAAAAATTGGAATATAATATCAGAATCCTGAATCCTTACTTTCCTTAGTCGATTTGAAAAATGTTCTTCAGGGTTCAAAGTATTTATATACTTAATTTGATTTTCCTTAGAGATGTACAAAACGCAACCATGAAATACATACGCCATTGCAATTTTGATTAAACTTTAGCATAAATTTCGAGTTACCAGCTTAATATCAAAGACAAGGTCAGCAACCCATTGAATAGGAAATTTAGATCACGGTAGCATCTCCGCGTGGGTACAGCTCAAACAATGTTACAATGAAATGGCCAATTAATGCTTCCCACGACCCGTCTTGATTCGACCGATATTAGTTTTACAGCTAGCATTCGTTTTTGCTAATGAAGGCATAATTTTCTCTGTCATTAATTTATCAAAATCCTAGCAGAATCATTACGTTTGTTCTTAACTTTTTAAAAAATTTAATATAACCTATGTTCACCGGAGATAGTGTGGCTTCACAACTGTGAAAGAATTTTTCAAATCGCTCAAGCAGTTTCGGAGCCTGTTCACTTCAAACAAACAAACACTCGTATCTTTCCTCTTTATAATATTAGTCTAGATAAATATCACCTTTATCCTGAATGAAGTTTTGCCTCCGCAAAATCTTTTGAAAAACATCTTTCCATTAAAACATTTTCGTTGCCTATTTAATCCTTTTAGTAGATGCATTCTGGGATTACTTTTTTGGTACAAGGATCTTCGCTGAAAAATTTCATGCCTCTAAATGTTAGCTTCAATGTCTTTGTTACTAGTTGGTTTTATTACATGGTGTGGTCTTTAATTTCTTATCATTTCAATAAAATACCTTCCTAAAGACTAATTTCTAATTGAAAACAAAAGCTTTCTAATTGAAAGCCTTTATTAAAGGATACCAAAACAATGAGGTTGCGTACGAATTTAATCCGGCGATTGGTAATTAGAAGTACCCAAATTACAATTCAAGTAATCGAAAATTTCAAATGAACTGTGAAAGATAAAAGCGCTCTTGTTTAGGTACTACTTTCATTACTTCTAATTTTTTTGTTCACTATTTAGTTTTATTCCGTTTCAATTTAGTTCAGTTTTTATTGATCAGGAAAAAAATACCGCGTTTTTAAAACATCAGATCCTGGTCAAACAAAACTGGCTTATTGGTGATATTCATATAGTATTTAACTGTATATTTATTGTAGACCTATATGCGTATTAATATTTTCACATTCCGATCCGATGTCCTTTACGGTACAAGAATTCTGCCTAAAGGAGAAATTGGAATGTCGTAAGATAACTTAAGATTAATTAACTTTTAATAAATATAATTACAAGACCAGTTCACGTGACCCACTTGTGGTAAACTTTTAAAATAAAAGAACTTTTATATCTTTCAGACAGTATAAAAGTTCTTTTAATATGAAAAGTATTTGTATATTGTCTTATAATAAAAACTAGTTGTGAAACTAGTAGCTTCGTTTTCTCGTTGATTGTAGAATTGGTATTATTGGTTTTAAAGGACAAATTACTCAAAAGAAACTATTGCAACGAATTCAGTGTCCATATTTTCAATAATATCTGCACATACATTTTTTGAAAAATGATTTAGTTGGTTTTCAGCTTGGAAATATGACTAGGCATAGGAAATGAAATATAAACATTAAACCATAGATATTTATACAAAGGCTCTTGTCTGGCTGTACAATTTAGTAATATACCAAATTGTTGCCAAATTTCCATCAGACGCGTCTATTGCTACCCACGCGTCGAAGTGGGTAGGATGAAAGTCTCGAGTTTATTGCTAAGCAACGATACGATGGGCTGGTCCAATGAAATGCCCAATATTACACGTGTTATACAGTAGTGTCTAATATACTGCCGATAGTACCGAATAAGATCTTGATAGTTGTTTTGTTGTTGAAGAGTTTTATCTTCTAATTAGGTTGGCTTGGAGACTATGAAGCTAAGATATTTATTGATTCAAATATGTGGTAAAAATATATCTGAGCAGTGCTGGCTTTTACGTGTTAAAAGTTAAGGAATGATTTATTTGTTTTTTTTTTTCTGTTATTGATTCAAGGCAAGAGTTGATAAATTAGAAAGGTTTGATTGCCTCTAACAAACAGGAAGCTAGAAAGATTTATCTTATACTTCCAATATTGAATTGTTATTGTACACAGCGTTAGTGTTCCTTTTAAAATGTCTAAATGTAGGTACTTGTTAACTTGTCAAGTAAACAACATCCGGTCAGTGAGTTGGCGATCTATATGGATCTGCCCAATGCCCAAATAAGGAGTGAGATGATTAACTTTTATGTATCTTTTCTATACTTAAAGTATACCTTAATTTGCATATTCTCGTGATTATATTTTAAGATATGATTAGTTTTATGGCATGTTCGGCGCCATATAGTTTAGATTGTGTCTGTTAGTCATTCAGAATTTGTTGGCCAAGCTTGTTCCTAGAAATCATCTAAAATTTGGATTAAATACGGATATACAACAAAATAAAGGGCTAAAATTAATAATTGACGTGAAGTCTTTTGAAAACAAAAATAATTGTAAAATGAAGAAGATCATCAGGCTCTGTTAATGATTCAGTCAATGATTGATGATTAATAAGGCCAGGTTGATTAAGCATGATGTACCAGACTGACATTAATCCAAAATATTTTTTTTTTCTATTTTATATCAGCTTACTAACTTTAGCTAACAAAGTATTACCCAACTTCTGCAAAAAGCTTACTGGAAAAGGATTTCGAACTTGATTCCGCTGCACTATTGCTTGTTATCGGAGATGTTACAGAAAATTGTTCAGAGATCTCTTTACGATGTTTTCCTCCATTACAAACTTTGAGATAAAGTGCACTTTCAGATTAACTTTGAAAAATACTAAAGATTTCTTGGTCTTTAACTAATATTATATTTTCTAGATCAAAGATTCCATCCACTAATGGCAAATTAATACGCGCTCCACAAATGTCAAAATTTCTTCCACGATTTAGAAAAAACTGGCGATAGAGCTGCCCATAAATAAGTTGATTAAGTATTATTGAAATTTCGATTATTTATGCCTAAGTCAAACAAGCAAAAATTACAGAAATCTGGATAGTTTCACAGATCCACTGATCTATTTCGATCATCTAAGTAAACCTTCAAGATATAGAATGTCTATAATTAAACGACGTATTGTGAGAAACAGCTAAGGTATTTGTAAGGAAAAAACGAAATGGTACATTATCATTCCTACCCACGATGTCGTTCCGCAGTCGTCCGTGGCCAATCGCCGTGATTGCCCTTGAGGTTCGAGTGACTCGTAGGATATGCCCTAACTTGTCTCTCAGTTCGAGTTAACTAAAACTTGGGAAAAATACTTGGGAAAAGGAGGCTACCTGATGCCTATGTTCAGGTGCTGTCTTTTTTTTTAGATTTAGATTAGTAAAGTTTCTTGCTCGTATTTTTGTGTGATAAAACTTCGTTCGTGAGAACAATGTCACATCGTCATACCTTTTACTATAAACAGATAAACTCTTTCCACTTTTTAACACGCAGCTCAATAATTTTATCAAATATCTGACAGAAGGCAACAATTTAACATAACTTTAGATTGCTTTTCAATACAATTTTTTATAAACTGTATACAAAAAAAATTAACGTGACGCATACATTTTTTGTATTGCAAACGGTGGAAAATATGACAACAAAGCTTTGTAAATACGACTTTTTCTACTAAATAGGACATTGCGAATACGTACATAATCATGTATTTCAGAACGATATGTTTATATTCGCAATTTCAATAACGAAAGTATATTAAAAAAGTTTCCGTATATTCTAAGATAAATAAGAAATAAGGTAAAAACTAAATGCTAGAAAACGTAGTTGCTCGAGTAAAATTAGAATAAATGAAATCCACATTGACGTAGAAAAAACTTTTTCTCTAAATAAGGTTCTATTTTACGTCGTTGTGGTGAGTTTTATTTTGAGCTTTATTTGACATAATCTATACATAATATAATAAATTTGAAAGTAATCCTGTCAGTATGTTTATTGGTACGATTTCACCCCTTAACTTCTGAACGAATTTTCAGAAATTTTGGTAAGAAGATTCATAGAACCTAGTAAAGGACGTTGCCCACTTTTAGGCGTGATTATCGGCTTCACGCGAGCAGAATCGCGGGAAAAATCTAGTAATCTGTATCTTATAAGGTATACAACATAGCAATGAACATACTACATATATAGTATTTCTTTCGTTGAGTGAAATAAGTTTTAGAATCGATTTAGAAGTTTCGAAGTGTATTAGTACAGACATTCGAGAAATGCTGCTAAAATGTTCTAAAGCAGTGACTAAACGAATTAATCAAGATTTCTCAAAACCCGCCCACATTCTCCCAACACTTAGCAGTACCTATTTCGTAAACCTGACACGATACCAAACGCTGGCAGAGTTTTCTGTTTTGCTCCAATATTTTTCTTCAATTATACAAAGACATTTCCGCATGACTGCACTAGATGGTTACGCGCCGTTTCTCGCACAGAATCCCATAAACGACCTTTATATCAACCGTATAAAGTTCATTATCCCATAAGATCCGGGCAATTGAAGCTATGGGGTTAACAACACTTGGTGATTTCGTTCTACCCTCAATTGCTTTGGAATAAGATTCAAATTCGTCTGCAACAGCTGCATTTTCAAAGTTGTTGGGTTAAGCTATTGTTAAATCTGCCGAGGAGGCTTTTCCTAGCTTAGTGAATTGCGGTGAATCGAAAGTTTTTTTTCTTCAAATAACGTCACAATGAATGGAGTACTTTTGTGAGTTCGGATGAAAGGATTGTGGCTTATGCTCTCTTAGATCTCGAGTTTCGAAGTTAACGTTTCTAGGTCTTGAGAGTGTTTCGGGGAAATTGTTGGGTTTCTTCGGACGAATGTGGATTTGTGTTAGTTGTTTGGGGATATTTGGTGCTGGTTTCAGTTTCTTATAAAGAGTGGATGAGTTCCTTGCTATAAAGGATGTGCTCACTGCGTCATTCTTATACGTCTTAGCATGATGTATAAAGTCGCGAAAGCAACAACAGCCTAACCAATGTTGTTTACAAAAAAAGAGTCAATCGTATGTTTATATTTCAAATATGTTGCCTATGAAGACAAAAGAACAATAATTTCTTGATCGATGAGATCAAAGAGATGGGAATGAAAATGAAAATTTTTCATTGCAGTTGCAGTTTGAATTTTGTATATTTCAAATTTCTACTATGACGATAGGCTGTCGTTGGTCTCACAGCCTCATAGCCTACGGATAGCTTTCCAAAATAAATAGGCTATCCTACTGCATCAATGTTTAAACCGAAACTGTTTTGAAATTAGCGATGCATAGATATCGTAAATAATTTTGGTGCCCATTATGTTCCTATCATTGTGTATGTATGTGTGTCGCTTGTGACGTAAATGCATTGTTTTAAACGCCATTATGTAACGTCTTGGGGGGTCGTGGTTTGTATGCGAGATGTGCACGTGCGGAAAGTGGAATGGCACACTTGTACTTTGACATTGTGATGAGTACCCACTGTGGGTTCGGTTTTTGTTGAGGGATTGTTTCAATAATTTTGACCTTACTCGTTACTTTGGGGTATGTTATTTTTCAAGTGGCTATAAATGAGAAAGTTTTTATTTAATGCGTAGTTTTTATCATGCTCATCACGTCACTTCGTCATGGGCAATTTTTTTGTAGTTTCAAATTCGTTTTGCAGACTTTTTTTCTTCTCAATCGACTTCTGCTAAGATCATTTTAAATTAAAGAAAAAAATTGTTACATCATTCCAGTAAAAAAATGTGTACTTTCACTCTTTGAAGTCATTTATTTGTAAATACATATACCTAATAAAGAATCGTAGAACATAATTTGACAGATATGGACGCACTTCATATACCTGATGTCTATTGATCGTCACAAACAGTCGCCGAGGATGAGTTATTGACATTGATTGATCTATAACATGACGATTTATATTTATAGGTCGCAATAAACTAGTTGCTATGTGAAAGACGCTAAATATATCTGTCTATTCTAAATGAAACTGATGGCTCTGTTGGCAGTGTTGAAGTATCAGCTGTATACGAAATGTGTGTGAGTGTTAACTTGGTGTTATTGTAGAGAAAAGTTTTAAGTTTTTTTCTGTCTGTCGGAACAAACCGATCTTCGAAATTGTTAGGTCGAATTTGACAGGACCTTAACTGGCAGATAGCTGATATTATATGACAAGCAATAAAATGGGTTACTTTTACTTTAGAATATAGCATGGCATTTATAATATGCAAATAATTTGAATGCAAGTCACTTTGATCCAATTTTATCGTTAGCATATTTTGAGCTTAATAATATTTATTAATTTCGATGAAATATTGAGCCATTTGACCTTCATAATTTGATAGTTAATATGCTAAAAAAATAACCTTCATATCTATTACGATAGAATGTATTAAAATCAAACAATAAGATTAGAATAATTAACAAATTAAGTCTTTTTTGTTAATTAAAAATGTGAAAGACCTGTATCGAAATATTCAACCTTGTTAAAGTGTTAATATACTTTGATTGCATTAATCGTATGCAATTAGTCTTTGAGGTTTCGTCTCTAACTTTGATGATTTCCATCGGAAACTGAAGCCTGGTCTTGGACTACTTGTTTCTTAGATAATATGAATTATCAAAATCGAAGATCGACGAAGATATCGAAAAACTTTGACGTAGAAAAGAATATTTAGGTAAACATTTTTATTTAGAAGGTTAGGTTAGTTAAAACGAAATTTAGCACTTGAAAATCAGTAGTGTTAGCCAGGATTGGAACCGAGATCATCTGCTTAGATCGACGTGTTCTAACCACTCGACCCTCTCGTAGAAAGCTTCAAGTGAATAAACAATAAATTCATTCATTAATTCATTCATTGATAACACGATAATTAACAAAACCGCTAACACATAAAGTAATCGGTTAATTGTTCAATAGGCCGATTAATCGTCTAATTATCGATTTTCACGCATCGGTAGGAGCACGTTCGTTTTTGTTATTGTGTGTTCTACGCATGACACGCGATGTTTACATACTCAACATGTAGTAAAATCAACATAATGTATCTATATGTCTTATGTAATATACTTAAAGACAGAGATCAAATTTATAATGTGTAAGACTTACATTCTAAAAACTATTCTAAAATGATTTTGACCGTCTAAATAGATTTGATGTTGATTTTCATAAAGCACAGAAGAGAATAAAATTATCGAGTCCTAGAGTCCTGATCAGCGATTCTATTTTGTTACGGATAAAAGTCCAGTGCAATAGAGTCCCATCGCACTGATAGTATTAACCATAAGTTACAGTCGTCTTTTGAGTTCTGTCCTTCAACCAGATCGGCTGGTTTCCATCAAAACGTCATCAAAGATAAATTCTGTTTATGATTAATAATTGTGCTTCTTAAAACATTAACATAAAGTATATTTAAAATTATATAGAGTAATCCTGTAATCACGTGAAAATGAGTATTTATATTTAGATTAATCCGATTTTACAATATAATCCCAAGCTAATTTCCTAAGTATAGATTAACGAGGAATAATAAATGCTAGATAATATAAACTGCAATTTCCTCCTAGATTTTATTGAAAAACAAGCCCTCCATTAGCTTCGTTTTTCTAGCGGATGAACTATAAATAAATTATGAGATGAGTGAAAAATAACATCATATAGATAGTTGTATAAAAAATATCTTCCTCCACATTAAAGGACTTTACACATCGAAAGCGGATCAGTGCTATACAATGCTGTTGTCTTCAATTTGTTTTCGACAAAATCATCAAAATGTTTATGGGATAGGGGGTAAACAAGATGACAGATCACCTGAGGGATAGTGAATGCTGCCCATGGACATTTGCAGCACCAGAGGTGCCACAAAATACGTTGCCGGCATTTTAGAGGGAATGGATTGGGAATTGATGGGGAAGGGGTGGGGAATTTGGCCTCCGGTAACCTCACTCACGCGGCGAAACACAAGCGTCATTTTACGCCGGTTTTCTGTGAGGCCGTGGTATCACTCCGGTCGAGTTGGCCCATGCGCGAAAATGCATGGCTCTCCCACGGTCTTATCATTTACAAAAGTTTAACAGATAGCTGTGCAGAATTATAAATAAGTGACAAAAGATTCTAAGCGTATCAGCGTCATTACTTCCGAATTTTTTATAAACAAAATTATACGAAAATCAAAATTCACACTATACTTATATATTAAACTATTGATCGATATAGTCCGTCGTTATAAGCTCATAGTCGTTCATGAGCTTAAGCCCTAACGGTACTAACGCTTCGTACTTCGTAATTACAGACGATTGCAGGATACAGTCAATCACACGACTTCCTCCTACGACAATTAACATCAAATGATGGTTTCGACCACTTCTGAGCGTCTGACTTCGTATCGATCCAGTGTGTAATGACCCTTAGACGTTTGTGCCCAACTTCGGGTTGGTTTTGGATTCGAAGATGGTTTGAAGTGGTCTGTGTCTAACCAAATAAGGAACTGGATAATCAGCTAACCAGGCGCGGTCCTAGAGAGGGGGTCACAGGGGACATGACCTCCCCCCCCCTCAAAACCATGCATGTCATATACAAAATCTTTGGTGACAAAGTAAATATTCGGATAGAACATGTCAAAATATCAAATTTTTAAAATTAACGGACTCATTCCAAGTGATTTATATGAAATAGTACTAAATAACTGTACTATAAACTCTAGTATTTTATTTGTGACCCCCCCCAAAACGAGTGACCCTCCCCAAAATTTCAAGCTGCGACCGCGCCTGTCAACGACTACGCTAAACGACGTTTAGTCAAGATGTTAAACGTTACATTAAGTAACCTGACGAGTTGACGTTTATAGACCGGCAGATAACGACAGATTTGGGAAAGTAACTTTACTCAGTCTGCCTCTTTGTATATACAAAACATAGCTT